>PVIC010036661.1:0-18476 GCA_004025085.1 Thryonomys swinderianus
CCACAAAATTTTCTTGTTTTACAGTCAGTGCCAGAATACATACATGTTTTTTCATTATTTAGGAATATATCTTGGTAAGCTTCAGAGTGAAGGTGAGACATTTACTGGGTCTGCGGGAACCAGAGCTACAAGTGAGGTGAATGCCATGTTCTGAGATCAAAACAAAAATCATGGCAGGAGCTAGAAAAGACAAGTGAAAGAAAGAAGAAGGGGTCAGGGAGAAGGGGCAAGGAGGGGCCTTGCTGGGTAAAAACAGTCCCTGAAGAGAGGGGCAAATAATACTGAAGAGCAAAGGGCCGGAATTGAACACACTCCTGCTTAGCAAGTGCAAAGTCCTGAACCTGATGCCCAGCTCTGTGGGGAGGGGTATGGGGGGAGATCAAAACACAGAAGAGGAAAAATACCCGAAAAGCTGACATTCATTTTGGGGTTCCTTTGCAGTTCCACCGTAAGCTCTCTTTCCCCTTTTCCCTAGATCATCAGTAATAGATGGTGGAATTTCTAGGGGAAAGTAAAGGCTTCAGCTGCACGGGTGGGTTAACTGGGTACAGAACGCAGAATGTGTATGTGAGAAGTTGACAGGCACCAACCTCTAAGCAAGAGGTCGTCCTGAGGCTGCATCCCCATCCCAGCTGCTCCCATCTTCCCCAAGACTTGGGCAGAGTCTGGGGAGGGCTCTTTCCATGGGACATTGAACAGAATTTGAGCTGCTTAGATAAGTTACAGAGAATGATTCTAAAGAGTCAGGGATTTGTGAGCTGACATCTAGGCTATGATGTAGGCTTAGATCCATATTCTTTTGCAGTTAAAATTATAAAATTTTTCCCCTTTAAAAAATAGATATAATGTAACAGCTGAGCACTGTGATAAATTGCCTGAAACTAGTGTGGACCATCTGGCTGTCATGAATAGTCTTAAATAAATCGAACCCAAAGTAAGCAATATAAGGAGACAGTAGCTTCCATCTTACTTCAATTTAAGAGGCTGTGCAAATTTTTAAAAACCGGCAATGTTTTTCAGAGTTGTGTTCATTGTGATATGAAATTTGACTCATCATAGATAATTATGACACCAGGACTAGCTTTAGACAGTCAAAAAAATAGGATTATGGAAGAACTCACAGATTTCAGAGTGTCAGACAGCCCCTCCAGGTAAACAATTACACTATTTTGACAAATTGTAGTCAGAGATTCGGGTTTTATTTGTCACTAGTGGAAACTTAGGGATGTTAAAGCCACTATTTCTTGATGATACTTTTTACAAATCCAACCTAAAAGTTCCTATGTGTTTACTCGTTCATTTATCCTCAAGCTTTGATTGGATACTCATTATATGTCAGACTGTGATCCAGCTCCAAAAGCACACAGGTAGCTGTGGCCCGAGCCTTCTCCTTGAGATCAGAGTCTAAAGAAAAGGCAACAGGCAAACAACATGAATGCAATGACGAATCTCAGGCAATGTTTTGGTGTAGAGAAGAGTGCCAACTGCCTAGGGAAGAAGGAGCGGCTGTTAAGGAGGGGGCTACTTGTGAAAAAAGGATAATATGGTCACAATCAAACCTCCTGGGAAATAAAATAAGTGTCTCAAACTGAAATGAAACCGGACATATGGAAGGCCTAATTTTATTAGTGAAGATTGTATTTCTCACCACTATTCTAAGCATAGAAAGATAAATCAGTGAGGATGAAGGGACATCTACATATGGGTGAAGACATACCTTAATTTATATCTGCTATAAATCTGTTGACTTCTGTGTGTGTTAGCATAAGGTATGCTGTTCATAAATAGACCTCTGATTTGTTGGCATTAAAGACCTGTTTCTTCCTTGCTCGTGCAGTTTTGAGGTCAGGGAAACAGCTCCTTCCATCTCTGGCATTGTTATATCCAAGACCTTCCTGTTAATGGCACAGTTAAGGTTTCCGTCCTGTCCACATTCAAAATCAGAATTGGAGAGGGGGAGTGAAAGAGGCCCACTACTGCCCTAAAGTTCCATACTATGGTCTGAACATGTCCCTCCAAATTAGTAAGTTGAAACTTAGTCATTGATGTTTTGGTACCAAGAAGCAATAGTTCCTTTAGGGAGAGTCAGGAGGATGGAGCCCCTGTGGATGGGACTGGGGCTTTTGTGAAAGATCTTGTCAAAGTACATTTGTTCCTTTCTGTGTTTGTTTTTTCCATGTGAGGATGTAGCATTTCCTCTTTGTCCTTCTACCTTCTGCCACATGAGGACACAGAATTTGCTCCTTTTGACCTCCTTCCCTCAACATGCGAGGAATCAGACCTTTCTGCCCTCTGGACGATGCAGCAAAAGGCATCATCTTAGAAGCAGAGACCACCTGTCATCAGACACTGCTCCCACTAGTACCATGAGCTTGGACTCCCCCCTCTATGATTGTGGGAAATAACTTTCTGTTGTTTATAAAATTTACTTAAAATGCCGGACGTGGTGGCTCACACCTGCCATCCCAGCACTCGGGAGGCAGAGACAGGAGGATTGCTGAGTTTGCGGTGGCTTGCCTGGGCTCCATAGTGAGCTGAGGACCAGCCTGAACTACAAAGCGAGACCTTGTCTCCAAAACGCAAAAAAAAAAAAAAAAAAAAAAAAAAAATTACTTAAACTTTGGTATTTTGCTACCATGGCACAAATGAACAAATATTTTCTCTATAGTTTAAACCCTTTTTACTCAAATTCGTTTGGCTGGAAATAATTTTTACAGCTATAGATTTAGTGAAAATGGAGGGTGGGAAAGAAAATCTGCTCATGAAGAGAGAAAAAGTAGTTTTTGGTTGCTAGCAAGCATTTTCTGCTACAGAGTTATAATTAAAATCAGTAAAAAATTATGAGGTCTAGATCCCTCTGAGTGGGTCTAAATTTACAAGATTTATCAGTGTGGCTTATAAATTCTTTCATCCAGGCTAAATTAATTAAAAACATACCAAATAGTAAAGCCAAATTAGTGGTCATGTGGAAAAAGATCTGGAGATTTTGTCTGGAGGCTAATCTATCATATGTTCACAATTTTATGTGGTTCCCAAAGAATAAGCAAACAAGAATAAACAAAAGATGAATATCTTTAGAGACCACATCAATGCAAGTGTCCAAGGAGAAAATGAGTTATGAGTTGGGCTCCAGAAATATTTAACTCAACAAAAATTCACAGTAGCATTCTGGTGCTTATTTCATGGGCATAGGAATGAGCAGAAAAGGTGTAGGATACAAGGTGGTAGGGATCTAGAAACCATGTTACTTGAGGAGTGGTAGTGAATACACAAGGTTCTCTCTGAGGCCGTGTGTGTGTGTGTGTGTGTGTGTGTGTGTGTGTGTGTGTGTGAGGAAGGGCATGGATTAAAGTGTTTTTAAAATTCACATAGAGTGAAAGTTTAAGTATTTGAAAGTTAGTCATATGGAAGACAGAGTAGATTCATTCTCTTTTGCATCATGGAACCAAGGAACATTTGGCTTAATGTGAAGATCGGCATAATAATTGAAGCTCTCTGAGAAGGGTAGAATGTGCTGCTTACAGGATTATTGAGATTCATATCACTGGAGGTGCTCAATCAGGAGCTGACTGACCTCATGTCAAGTCTGCTATGGAGATTTTCTTCTTAGAGGAGATGAGATGATGCCTAAAATGTTTTCCATTTCTAGGTGAATTGTTTCCACTCTCAACCCTTCTTACAAAATATATGGGATTTTTTTCCACACCAATAATCAATTCTTCAACTCTCTGGACACCAAGTGGGTGTCCAACAATTATTATAATTATATACAATTATAATTATTCAATCGTGACATTTGCAAAATTAGCATCAGACCCCTCAGGCTAAGAGCTCTGTCTCTTGAGTCTGCTCCCACTTCAGAAGTCAATTGCAGTCCCTTCTGTACTTCTAACCAACTGGCTGGACAGCAGGAGCTCCTGTTTCCCCTGTCCTTGGGTTTGATAATTTGCTAGAATGGCTCACAGTACGTAGGAAAACAATGTACTTACTGTTGCTGGTTTATTACAGAAGATATGATGAAGTAAGAGACAAATGAAGGAATGCACGGGCCAAAGTGTAGGTAGGAGCGGGGAGCTCCACTTCTCAGGCCAAACCATACACCTAGCATTTCAATGTGTTTCCTAACTTGGTTGTTTCTTCTTAGGAACTTTAATGGAGGCACAATTGATTAAATTGGTAATCATCTGTGATAAAGCCATGAATACTGGAAGAGTGAGGGCTGAATATTCTAATCCTCTAATCATATAGCTCCCATACTGAAGCTGTGTAGAGACTTCCAGCCACCAGCCATCTCATTAATACACAAAAGACACTCATGACTATAGATTTTCTAAGAGTCTTATAGAAACTCATATGTTATTAACCACGTCTTAAGCCCAAATATAACAAAAATTGTTCCACAGTGCCTATTGTTCAAGAAATCAGAAGTGATTTTTACGATGTTTTTTTCCAAAAACCACAGAAAAAACTCAAATGTATGTTTCTTGTCATATCATATGATGCTGGGAATTTTAAAAATTTGTCACTACTGCTTTTCTGGATAATTTAGGCCAGGATAAAATTCCTGTTTAGACAAGTGACTGATGGCCAACACTATTGCATTGACCTAGAGGAATCCACTGCGTAATCAATATTACATAAAACACACTTTTACAATTATTTAACTAACAACTTACTTAAAAACATGGAACACCACTTTGTATGAAATCAAACATGGACAAATTATGATTATACAGAATTGAGAATTTTGTAGATATGAACAATGTGAGTGTCACTTCAAGAAAATAAATGTACAGCTAGCTAATGCTAACTGACATTTGAGATTTTTAAGGAAAAATTAGAGCATGGATCATTGATATATTACAAGATAGTTTCAAATACTGAAAAAAGTTTTCTGATGAGGTCAGTGGTTATTTTTTGGGTAGAGTGTAACTAAATATGTCATCAGTTGGATGATCTTATTGTTCAGTGAGCCAACATTTTCTAAATGACCAGTATATAATATAAAATCATGCATGGATAAAAAATCCATTCAAAATGCACAATAAGCCAATGGGTTTTGATGTATCAGCATGCAAAACTGTTAAAGGTGTAACTAACTTTACACAAATCATCATCTGTCAAGTGTAGTAGTGAAGATGACTCACTGTAGCTATATGAAATAGCCACTAAAATATGCCTCCCTCCTTCAACTGCACATTTAAAGCAAAATTTTTGTAATTAAAACCATGCATTTTAATAGATTAAATGCAGAAACAAACATGAGTATTTTTTATTATTGTTAAGTCAGACTTTAAAAAGCAAAAGACATTGCAAAAGTGAAAAACAAAACCAAATAATGGCATTTGTCTCCTCAAAATATTTTTTATGGAAAATATAGTTCTTTCACACAAATGCATTATTGATATAAATGTACAATGGATTTATTACTGCCATTGCAAATGAATTCTCTAATATTTTAAGTCTTGTTTTAATTTATAATACAATGCATTATAAAAAATCCCCTTGATTTATCTTCTCTCATTTAATGCTTTTAATACCATGGGTATAGGTACTATTATCATTTGACTTTTCATAAAAGGAAGAAAATAGAGAATCAGAGAGGTTATAAGACATATTTGATACATAATCAATTACAAAGTTGCAAATCCAATGAAGTATCTTTTTAGACTCTATAATTTATGGTGAGCAAAGGCCAAAGCAACCAAGAGAAGGAAGAGAGAACGTAGCTGAGAGTTATCTGGGACAGGACAGATAAACTAAGAGGAAACTGAAGGAAATTTGTACTGGACTCACAAGACATAAAATCAGAAAAAGCATGACTTATGTTTCCATTGCCCCTTCAAATCTATGCTGCAGAACTAATACTTGTTTTTAGTTTTGAGTGAAACAAAGCATGGTCCATGACTCTTGGTAAATCTGCAGCTACAAAAGTGGTTCCAGCTGAGTTATTAGTATGTCTAGTGGAATCAGGGAAAAGTTAACTTGTCTTGAAATTACGGACTTCTCACTGCACTATTCTAAGAGGTAGTTGTGTAGGTGCTAAAGAGGCTGAGCATTTTCTGCTGCTGCCCACTACCCTGCTCTTCAGCCCCTCCCTTCACATGAATTGTGCTTGCGGGGCAACAGTTAGGAAGGTAATAGTGGAGAGTCCGTGGCTATAGGAAAGTTGTTGGTTGACTATGATATCACCACAATTTGAACTCTTTGTGACAAAGGGTGATATTTTCTCTCTTGGTTCTTCAGAACCTTGCCTATCTTTCCCCCTAAAATGCTGCCACTCAAGGATATCTGAATAGCAGATCTGTTTTAGCTGCATCATCATGAATGTGTGCCCTCTTGTCCAAACATTAGATTCTTTGAAATGAATAACTGTTTTTCTTTTTCCAACTGGTCACTTGACTTTCCAGCATCCTATGGTGCACATTTTCTTCCCTTAATCCTTCTCACTGCTTACATTTTCAGGGGCCATTTGTCAAGGATCCGATGTCACATCATCTCTCTTCGTTCACATCTATTTTATAGGAAGCCTTGAATCTGCAACCCATCATTTTTCCAGTTGACCTTATTTAAAAAGTATCTATCAGGATGAGTCAGGGAACAGTTTAGAGCATTCTGCAGATTGCTGAGACATATATCAAGGTCTTTAAGCTGTTACCACATGATCTCTTTCTAGACTTCAGTTGTAGGGCAGGTACTCCTTACCCTTCATCTTAGTGTTTGTATTGTGGAAAAGGTTAGTTATTTTGGAGAATAGCATCTCCACTAATTGCCAACTTCTGATGAACATGATAAGTTAGTAACTAAAAGCTCAGCTGTCCCTATCCCTTGAGGGCTCTGAGGAGGTATTACTTCTGTGAAACAAAGCACCTATGGAATCTTTGAAGCAGACTAAGTGTCTACATGGGCATTTGTATCACTTACCCAAACACCGCGCAATATGAACTCATACTGAATCATATCAGTGAGTGAAGTCTATTTTTTCACAGTCTGAACGGATCTTGTGATTTTCTTTGGCTGTTGTGTAAGATAATGACAAGGTTAGCAGTTTCAAGCTTAGGCCTCAAGTATTTTTGAACAGTTTTGCTCTGTCAGGTACCTTATGAAGCCATGTGAACAAATCTAGACTAGTCTGCTGAAAGATGAAAGATCAAAATGAAAAGGTTCAGTTGTCCCAATTGTAGTTATCTTGGATCAGTCTACAGTCCCTTTTCTGAGAAACATGAGAGAAAATTGGGTCAAGAACAGCAGAGCTGCCTGCCTGAGCCACAGCTGCCCATGGATGTATGAATAACCTAGCTGACACTGGAGCTATCCTCCTTCTCCATATATTTGTGAATTATAATAAAAGCTTATAGTTTAAAGCTAGGGGGCAATTTGTTACACAGCATTAACTAACATACAGTTCTTGATGAAAACCAAGGCTAAACTAGTTCCATTTTAATGTCTTATTAGAATAATGTTTAACTTTGAGGAGCAGTAGGGTTGAATAAGTGGGAAAAGGATGGAAAGAGTATCAGATTGGAGAAACAGGGCAAAGATAAGAAGCAGAGGGGCCCAAATACACACTTATTCAGGAGTCAGTGGGTGGGGTATATGGAGATAAAATTTATAGCAGTGTGAAAATGGAAAAACAGGCTAGAAAAGTGAGGTTGGGTCAGATGGAAGACTGATTTTTGAGAAGAGAGGCTCTGTTCTCTCATAATGGAGATCCCGCCACCAAAGGTGAACACTGGTTTGTTCTATCCTCAGTTCATTTCAGCCACCACTCAACCCTGTAGTGTTTGCTAAAGCAATGTGTTTGCTCAATTTGATTCCACAGAGTAGCGATTGGCAATAAAGGAAACATTCTCATCATGTTTCCTTGTGAATAAAAATCTCAGCTTACATTTTATGGTTGGAGCCCTACCTTGACAGAAAATAAGTCGAAATACTCCAATTCCAACCAAAAAGAAACAGATGGAAGAAATAATTTCCTCTTAAAAAGAATGCAAGGATGGAAAAATCGTTCTGTTTAAATAAAAGAGTGAAAAACATGTTTGGTTCTTCGTGAAAACCTTTTACAAAAATCTTCCGGTTTTCTCAGAGTTATGCTATTTTGTCAATGACCACTAGATGGCACTTGTGTACAGCGTTTGAAATAGATTCTGGCTAAACCAGGGTACCCGGGGTGAGTAGAATTTGAGGTTTGGCTCTTACACAGCCCACTTGCTCTCCCACCCTGAGTCAAAAAGGGAGTAGGAGAGAAAGCTTAAATCTTTTCTGTGCCTTTTCACTTATAAAGAAAAATGAACATGGCAGAAGTGTTCCTGATTAGATCCGGAGAAAAAGGATGATGCATTCTTGCTAGATGAATCAGGAGAGATGATGTTCTGTCATTCTTTAGATATAGACCTGAAATACTAACTTTAAATTTATCGTTGCTGGTATGAGCCATGGTTCTCTGTTTACCCAGTTAGTGCATTTGGGTGAAGCATGAACAGTGTGTCTTCCGATTGGTTACTTTATCACACTGACGATTTCAGAAGACATAATAACTCTTACCCTTTAGGATGAAAAAAAATGGATTTCACAAGTCTTCTTATCAGATCGCCCTGTCGGATTCGTCTTTATGAGAGTGGGCCGCCTGGTTGTTCACTGCTACTTGTGACTCATCCGGACTTTTTCTGGTGATGCAAACGGTGATAGCTCCTGTGAACATCACCGCCCGTGAGTGCAGGACTGAGACCAGGGTGGGGCGAATCTGCGCAAGAGAAAAGGAACAGCAGTGAAGAAGGCAAGTAAGCAGAGGCCCCTCTGACTTAAGGGATTCCGATGAATGTCCAGAAGGCCTGGCATTTGGTCTGACCTGTGGCCTTTATTGCTCTGGTCCCGAAGCCGTTATCCACGTTTAGAACCACCCAGAAACCCAAACTCCAGTCACAGCCTCGCCGGCCCCATTAGCTTGTCACCCGTGAGCGGATGCCGGTCTCTCTGAGGGCTTGTTGGCCCGACCTTTTAGCCGCTTCAGCTTTCTCCTCATGAGCCTGCGCTGCTCTAGGTACGTGTTCCGAAGCATCACCAGGTCTGATACGAAAGGGACACGTGTCCTAAATAAGATTAGGGTAAGGGCGGTGAATCCGAAAAGAACAAAGAGGGAAGGGTAACGGAAATCAGAAACAGCGATGTGTGGGGGAGCCCCAGGAGCAGACGCAGGGGCTCTCTTTGATGTTTTCAGCCCTGTGCTTTTGACCTCCAGGGTGGCATCTCTGGTCTTCACTTGGTTACTTAGAGCTTACCTATCTTTTACATATAGCCCCATAAAATCCTTCTTCAGGGTGTGGTTTGAGAAAATGATTCCGACTGAAGATTGCCTCCTTAACAGAAGGAGAAGGATGAGTTTGATAAAGCAGTAGCATCAGACTTGAATCATAGGATTGCATGTTTTTGACACTAGTGTCAAAGACAATAATAGTGTCTCAGTTGTGAAGCTACTAGTTAGCCTATCCACTTTTTTTGTTTTGTTAAAAATTAGCCCTAACCGCACAAATTAATGTGTGAACAGCAGCTACATTTTGGTTTTGACAGAATCTAATATGTTTAATTTGTAGAAGAAATAAACAAGAGCTGAATCTTTTAATTTTAAACTTCTACTAGTACGTGTTTGCAGTACATAATGCTTGCATTCATCATGAGAAGTTAGTACATGTACGTAACACATCTTAATTCATTTCATCCCTCCATTCCTGATTCCTTCCCCATTTGCAAAAGGTTTATTTGTGTTTCCTGTTATCTGTCTTTTGTTTTGCTTTTTAAATTATTTATATTGTGAGTTTCTCATAGAAATGAAGCCATGTGATGTTTCAGCTTGTGTGTCTGATTTATTTCACTTAGCATTATTGGCTCAAGGTACATCCATTTTCCTCCAAATGAGTCAAATTTACCTTTCACGTAGCAGAGTGGTACTTATGTGTATTCTTAGGGTTTATATTTAGGTGTCTCCCCAAAGCCTTGTGTGTTCATAGGTGGGACTATCAAGAGGTGAGTCAATCACGAGTGGACAAGTTAACCATCAGTGAATTAGTCTATTGATGAGTTTAATGCCAACTGTGCCATTAGGAGGCAAGGTCTGGTTAGAAGAGGTGGGTCACTGAGGGCGCGGTCTGGGTGATCTCTCTTCCCAGCTCTCTTGATCTGTCTCTGCTTCCTGACCCTGCGCCATGAGCCCCTTCTCCCCTGCCACGCCCTTCTTCTTTACTGGCCTGTTTCACAGTTAGCTGAGACTGTGGCCTGAACTTCCATAAACTGTGAGCCAAAAGAAGCCTTTCTCCTTAGAGCTGTGGGTGTTGGCTATTGTGAATCAGCAACAAGGAAGTAACTCAGCCACATATAAATACCACATTTTTGGGGGGAAGGTTTTCTTTGAGTATAAGTCAGGGTTGGGTCACGGGAGGTGTTCTGTGCATGGGAGAGGCCGAATACCCCCGAGATAAAGCCTTTAGTTTTTGCATCTAGGTTTGGCTATGCCCTACCTGGCTTCTCAGACTCAGCCAGTAACCCTGTAGCTTGACACTGTGCTGGTTAATAAACAGGGCTGTGTGTACTTTACTGAACCTGTGGTTCACAGGGTCTGGATTATCGGCAAAGTGCTGGGATTAGAGTTTAGGGAAGGGAACGCAGAAGAACATGAAGAAATAAGGATAGACCTTGGCAATTATGCATGAAAAGCCAGAGACCTGCAGGGCGTGGAGTCCAACAGAGTCGAGAGAGCATGGAAGATACCCAGGAGCGCTAAGGTGAAAGCCACGGGTCCAACAGGCACTTAGGGTTCAGACCTAGCAAAGGCCAAGTAAGAAAGAGCCTCATGACGGCAGGCCCCATCAGACAGCACACTGGCCTCAGAGCGGAGGACTGGGGTTCTTTGCTCTGCTAATCTTCCTTTCTGTCCCATGTTTCTGAACTTGTGAGACACTGGTCATTGCTAGAAGGAAATGTGGGAGACAAGAAGATATCTTTGTTCAGGCTGTTTTAACACAATACCACAGAATGGGTAACTTATAAGCAAAAGAAATTTATTATTTGGCCTCACTAGGGAACTCCAAGGTCAATGATTTAAATGTAGAAGTATTCATCAGAATAAGACTGGGAGATTTGGTGTCTGGCAATAGTCTAGCTCTTGGTTCACAGCTTTGTATGTTCTTGTAGGGCAGAAGGCGATGGGACCCTCTCTTGAGTCTCTTTACAGAGGGACTCATTGCACTCAGAAGAGCTCATCTTTCATGATTCACATTCCCAAATCTCTACTGTGAATATCCTCACATTGCAGACTAAGTTTCAACATATGCCATTTCAACATTCAGATCATAGCATCAGGCAATCTTTGCTATTACTCTCAGGAAAACGAACAAACAGATGACCAGAAGATTCTTAAGTATAGTGATGTAGATTTTGGTCATTTAGGAGAACTGGTATCTGCAGTATCAATGACTTCATGTACTAAGCTTCATTTCTTTTCTTCCCCTATGAATATGCTCCTCCTTTGGAGGTATTAGTCTTCTTCTATCCTATGTGGTTCTTTGGGGCCTGGCCACAGTAGCATCTCAGTCTTTACCAAACATTTTTTAAAGATATGTTTTCATTAGCAGATGTTTGTGGCATAATGATTGCACCCATCGCTGGAAGTTGCTCATGTGTAGGATACATCTTAATCCTCTTCCCCGTCCTCTCCCTGCGTTCCCCCTTCTCCCCAGCTCTTGGGTTTCTATCGCTGGTTATAAACTCAACACGACATCAGGCCTTACCAGTCATAGCGTTAGTTCTACAGTGGTTCATGATCCCAAACCTGCCAGAGTTCTTCCTGGAATTTCGCACATGTGAAATGGCTACTGTTTCCTCTGGAATAGCAAAACGGGGATGGTGGAATTCGGGACTTTCATCAGTCCCTCCTCTCCTTGCTTCCCAAAGACAGACTGTGCATTTGTACAGAATGAAGCCAACACGCAGGGAGAAGCAGGGACGTGAAACGAGCAGGGGGAGTGATGAGGAAACAGCTCCATCTGTGACTTTCCCATGGAAATGACCCAAAACATTTCTTTTTAGCTCGCACCACTTGGAGCAGAGTTTTAGTCACTGGCAACTCTGAGCATCTTGACTAGTCTGTTTCCCAACATGTCCAAATGAGTCTCTAATCTGACACATGCGATTTTGCCAATGAATTTCATCTTTACTGTGGTTTATCTTCTGGTTCTAATAGAACTAGTAGTGACTTTGCAGGGAACTACAGCTACAATTCAGATGATGAGCATTTTAACTCATCAGTACATTATGACATAAAGCACAAACACTAGCCTTCTTTGAAAGAACATTGCTTAGCATAAAACCTAGTAGTATTTGTAGGAGTTTACTATATGTTTGCAAGGGAACTCATAGTGAATTGCTCTGCAGTAGTCCCTGGGCTTTCTTCTAAATGTTGTGGGGACTGTGGGGTACTGGGCCTGCATGCATTCTTCTCTCTCAACAGGGATAGAAGTAGAATGGAGGAAAAATTTCTTGAAGTTTGACCCTAACAATAATGAGATCAAAAGAAGGAAAACAGACATCACATGAACTTGAAGGTACCTTCTTGGTACCCACCACCACAGTAAAAATAGAGGGAATCTTAGTTCAAATCCATTGTTTGTAGAAGAAAAGGACTCAACGACTCAATGGGCTAATTAAATGACAATGTTACAAAGCAAGTTTGTGGAAAAAAACCCCAACATTCCTAGTCTTCTCTAAAAAAGTTGTTACAAGAGAAATTATTTCATGTTACTTGAAGTTATTTTCTTCAATTAATGAGCCTCACTAGATGAAAAAAAGGAGTTAGAGAACCTCTATACAAATATAAAGACCAAAAAGTGCATTTATAATTTATATTGTTTTCCAAAGCACTGCAATTATTTTCCTATACCTTTGTGTGTGGGGGGGCTTAGTTGCATAATTCTGTATCACTGTGTCTCCCCCCCACCTCTGTGGTTCTGTTATAAAGGCCTTTCTACACCTCAGTCTGGTTCAGCACACGTCTCTTGCTAGAATGAACACAATTAGTAAATGATAAGCTGGGGTTACAAAGTGGGTCTGTCTAGGCTTTGATGATATATGATTTCTCTTTCTTGTAACTTCCCATGTGGCTTCAGGCAATAATGCAACTGCAAGATAAATGACCATTAATCTAGAGGAAAGTCTCTCGAAGTGTCTCCGTGCTCTATGTAAGACCTTGTCCAGCTTCTTATTAAAGACCTGTGTGAAGACAGAGAGAGAATGCTGATCAAATTTGTAAGTGGCACAAAACTAGGCTGAATATCTAATATGTAAGGGGTCAGAATCAAGGCTCAAAGAGGTCGTTAGATGCAGGAGTAATGGCCTAAATCCAATAAGACCAAACTTACAAGGAATAATGTGAGGTCTTGCACTTCAGTCAGAAAACTCAATTGGGGGAGATGTAGCTTAATAGTAGATCTGTGAAAAAAATCTCTGGGGGGTGTTGGCTGACGATAAAGTTGATATGAATCCATAGTAACAGGATTGTTCCAAAGGAAAAGTCAGCCTTGTGTTCCATCCATAATGTTTAGCATTCAGGATGAGAATAATGATCAGTCTGGTTTTGTTTTTGTTTTCTTTTTTTTGTGTGCTTACTGGACAACACTCAGAATTTTACATTCTCTTTTGTGTGCTGTATGTTAAGAGGGGCAGAGATGTAGGAAAGCAAGCTTATCATTGGACAAAGCCCTTGAAACCATTCATTCATTTGGTCCCTCATTGTTTTTTGAGAGGTCCTCATGCTCCTAGCACCTCCTTTGGCACTAGAGACACCATTAGTGAACAAGGAAGACAACCTAAGAAACAACTTAGACAGTTTAATAAATTTAGTGAATGTGTACTTCCTGTTGTCCAACCTTTGAAGATTATAGCCTTGCTTCTCATGATTACAGAGCCAGCATTAATGTATGTATGTTTTTAGAATAGAGTAGTGTTGTAGTTTAGCACTGATTAAAAGTACCCAAGTATGGAATGGTTGCCGTGTAACGGGGTGAGCAAGCATATGTTGATTGACCTCTTAGGGGCTGTAGGAGAGAGACCAATTCAGCAAAATCCTGTAATAATGAGCCCAATGGGAATTCTCATATTATATACTTGACAATTGGCTTCTTTTTCATTTTTTCATTGGCTTCATTTTCTTTTTCAAAAGAAGTGGGATAAATTTTTTTTCTTGTGGTTGGGGGTTCGGGGTACTCACTAGAATATCAACAGGGTCACTAGGGAAATAGTACATAATCCCATGTAGGGAAGAAGGCTTGGATTCTCCTGGCTTAATGCTTCCAAACTAGGATTTTGGAAATTGTGTCATCTAATTAAATGATTCTTGGACATCTTAGATATTCCAGCCAGTTCCAAAGCCCAAATGGTCTGGGTCAATAGTAATCTGGAATAGATAACCACCATAAGGTGGCATTGAATTAAAACTGGGGTCTGGGTAGATCCAGATTATACCATCAAATCATCAAATGACAAAGTTGTTATTTATTCTATCGCTTATTCAATAATGCACCCAGGCATCTCATGGAAAAATCTGGAATCACTTTTCAAATTACGAAGAGATTCTTCTGTACCAAAAGTATCGCCATACTACTTTACTCCTAAATACCCATCCACTTTTTCTATGCTCACCTAGCTCTTACTATGCAAACTGTGCAGTGATACAATCATCCATCAAGACCCATTTCAAATTCTGTGCTGTAATGTTTAGTCTGACTGCCACGGTCAGATACAATTTTTCTTTCTCTGTACTTCTATGGATTTTTCATATTTATTCTCAGTTATTAAATTACAATTCCCCAACCCACATACATTCCATTAGTAAATATTTGTGAAGTACCTGCTCTTGTACAAGGAGAAGTAATTGATCCCGAAATTGAGAGACTTTCAGGACGATCAGATAAAACAGACCTGCATGGGCTCTCACATAACACTGTTGCGTGGGGTTATGGAGGGTGCTAAAGGGTGTAGTGCTGAGGCAGGAGAGGCTTGCGAGGGCATAAGGAAAGGGCAAAGTTGCAGGAGAGCCGCTTCTCAGAACGGACTGCTGGGAGGTCCTGGTCTCTTCACAGTATGGCTTGCTCGTGTGACCTGGTTTCCCCAGGTTAATAGTGGACTGGACTAGTGTTACCTGAGGTGTGATGTAACTCAGACATACCCACAGGTACATGAACACAAGCGTGCTGTGGGCTGTCAGGGTTTCAGGGCATATGCTATGAGGTCTTCCAGTCTTCAAATGCTTTATTTTTGCAACTGTATTTATTTCTTTCATTGCTAGATCCTTTTCATTAGTTCACATTTACTGAATAATTTAGAACCATCTTGGGGTGTGGGTACATGTCTGCAATGCAGCTTGATTCTTTTTTTAATCCTTTTTGTTGCCCACCTCCCTCCCTTCTCCTAAATCCCCTGTCCCAATTTTTATTGCTGTTGATATTACTAATCTTAGCTCATGTGTATGGCCTGTAATGCTATATTCATTGAGGTTGTTAGTCCCTGTACATGGCATATCTTTCTCTACTTCCCCTTCACCTCTTCCTCTTCCAACCTTCTTGCTCTCAGTTTCCTGTACCCCTTCCCATTTGCAAGACATCTATCTCTTTATCTCCTATCTTAGCAATTTCAACTAGATTAAGAACCCAAACTCTCTGACAGCCTGAAAATATTATTGTTTCTCCTTCTTCACTTATTTTTGAGACGGGATCTTGCTATGTAGTTTAGGCTGGCTCTTAACACACTGTTTGCCCTGGCTGTCCTTAAATTCCCGGTGTGAACTTCCTGTCTCAGTTTCCTGAGGGCTGAGATCACAGGAGTGCACCACCACATTCAAAAGCAGTATTATCTCGATAGACTAAATTGCCAGATATCACGTTAATATGCTAACATGACTGATTTTAAACAAAAATTTAGAAATGGGATAATTTGCCTTTTTTTTAAATTCAAGGCTTTGATTTTACTTTTTTATATTAACTTATAGACTGCATGCCTGTAAGCTAGCCATTTCATCTCTTTTAGTTTCAGAATTATCATATGTAAAAAAAATCTAACGTTCATCAGCATTGGAACGATTAAATTCAATATTTAATATAAAGTCAAGGTTTTGTGTAAAAGTATAGAATGTATGCAGTTGGCTGTGTATTTTCTTTACCTGGCAGTATCTGCCTCAGTTTCCCATTTCTCTGTCCTTATTTTCTTGGTTTCTGCCTAGAATTGACTTTGTTTGATGAAGTTTAATTGCTGTTTCCAAGATCAATTGTTGTTGGCAAATCTCTTCAAATGCCTCATTTTTTTCCCCATCAATAAAGAAGGGATTAAAATTATTTTATTGAGTGCAGAGCAGTGTATTGGTCTTTGGGAGGGTTTTAGATAATCTCAAGAAGACAGGCTCCTTGCCCTCTACAATCAATAGTCTTATGGATATATTAGCCAAGACACGAATTTTCTATAAATACATGTGTGTTCTATCCACCTAGAATTCATTCTAGCAAGTCGCAAAAGAATACAATGTGGGAGCCCCTGGCTTTTCTTGGAGCCGAAGAGTTAGGACCATTCCCCAAATACCTTTCTTAGAACAGCTTTAGGTCTACTAGCTATGCATTCCTATAAAGAATTTTGAAGTATTTCTGGCTGGTATTGCGGCTTGCAAAGTATGTGTTATATTTTACTGTACTGTGTGTTTCATTTGCATTGCTTCACTGTTCTTAAAACACCCTTGACAGAATTGATGCTCTGATAACTTCTGCTTTTCAGATGATCATATTGAGGTTTTCCAAAGCATTTTTTCCCATAGTGTTCTCTTGGAGTAAGCAAAAATGCTAGCGTTCTAATTCATTTATTCTGGTTGCAGGATTTATCTGCATGACATGTATGCTAAACTGGCTTTATAACAGTTTCATTCATTTTCAGTTTGCTTCTTTCAATTTTAAAATGTCTTTCCATTCCTTTTACAATTCTGACCTTCTTTAATGTCACAAATTCTGTTCTTCAGTTTTAAAGTTACTTTCTTGTTGCTGAGACCCAGGATCTGACACCAATACTTTCAAGAAGGGAAGGTTTATTTTGGCTTACATTTCAGCCCCTAGTTGGGTGGTCCCAAGGCACGGTGACATGGTGGTGGGGAGCAGAGAAAGAAAGAGGACAGATGAGACCTAAGGATGGAGATAAATATTTCCAGGCTCTACTATCCGTGTCCCCCTCCTTTGATCGGGCTCTACCTGCCATGGTGCAGTTAGCTATAAATTCACCAGGGTACTAATCCCTTGTGATCCTTGTGCCCTCAAGATCCATTCATGAGCACATGAGGCTTCGAGGGGCACCTGGGTATAAACTTTAACACCCACCATTGCAAATGTTTTGTGAATTTGTAGTGAAATGGAGACACTTATTTAAGACTTGGAGGAACCTTAATTTTGGCCCCACCAACATTTGTCTGGATAAATGTAGGAATCGCATGTAAGTTCTCTGATTCTATTTCTGTATCTGAAAATGAGAAAGAAATAATGTCATCTGTGTGGGTTAGTGACAGGCAGTAACTTACTCATGAATCTATATAATAAATTGTAATGAGTAAAGTTAATATAATTGATTTTAACCACATCGTGTCAGTCTTTGTATTTTCTCTGAAACTTTGTAGGTTGTGATGAAAAAACATTTTCTTTTCTTAAAAATTTTAGATGGTTTTTCTAAATTAGGACAACATGAAACATTTTGGAAGTAGATGTACTAAGGGAAAGATACTACTATTTTTCATTTTTTGGCTTAAAAATGCCTTTTGTTTTTTAGTCCTCCACAAGATTTGAAGAAGGTTGGATAAGTCCTATGATGGTGAAAGGTCACATTTGTGTAGCATAGAAAACTGAGGTCATCTGAATCTATATGATAAATTGTAAATGGTGTTTGCATAATGCAAAAGTAGTACCAGAAGCAAGAGTTTTGAGAGATGCAGGTCAGTGACCAAAACATTTCCCCTTTCCTTGTGAAGTGTATTATGTTAAGAAATGGTGAAGACAAATCTAGGGAGCATTCCAAAGGCTATTCTAGTGGGAGAACATAGACTTCTGTCACTTCCCTGAAACTTCAGGAATGTTCTGTATGGAGAATGACTGGCTCCTCAAAAAATGGTTGGCTCGGGGCCAGAGATTTAGCTCAGTGGTTCCAGTGCCTGCCTCGCAAGCACAAGGCCCTGAGTTCGATCCTGGTAACCACATACAGTGCTGGGTGTGGTGACTCACACCCACCAGCCACCAATACCACATACCACAGTGCCAGGCGTGGTGGCTCACGCCTGTAATCCCAGCACTCGGGAGGCAGAGACAGGAGGATTGTTGAGTTCGAGGTTTGTCTGTGCTACATAGTGAGCTCAGGGCCAGCCTGAATTACAAAGTGAGACCCTGTCTCAAAAAAAAAAGATCGGAAGAGCGTCG
>PVIC010036662.1:0-18461 GCA_004025085.1 Thryonomys swinderianus
AGGCAAGCCTCAAACTCAGCAGTCCTCCTGCCTCTGCCTCCCAAGTGCTGGGATTACAGGCGTGAACTAACATGCCCAGCCACACTCACATCTTACAGGAAGAAAGGTTTAACTCACAGTTTGGGGGGATTTGGCCCATAATTAGCTGGCTCGGGGCATTATGAGGAAAGGAACAGTGAGGAAAAGCTGCTTAATACCTGATGGCTGGGAAGGCGAGTAGAACAGTGCCAAAGAATGGGTGAGGGGCAAGATAAAATACTCAAGGCCACATCTCTACCACTCACCTGCATCTGGCAGGCATTTCTTAATTTGGTGAAAGCAACACATCTGTATTAAGTCACACACTGTACAATGGTTCTTCTAATCCCTTCTGACCTTAACAGGGATGTTTTGGTTTCTTCAGAATGTAATTAATACTAATTCCGAACAGAACATGTTAGGTGTAGCAACTCGGGAGTCACCCAGCAAAAGCTGGCATTAAAGTAGACTGGAAATAAGATGAGTCAAGCACGTTGGAGCAAGCAGGGCTTTCTGAACACTTAAAGCAAATTAATGCACTGTGGTGTGTTGGAACTTGCCTGGTATCTGTGTAGACTACAGGTGCCATTTGGAAGAGTTTTAAGAGCCTTAAAATTGGAAGAGTGGCGACACCCTCTGAGTTGAAAGGAAAAGTAAGTTCTTAGATGTGTAAACTTTACTTATGTGCCTTCCAGACTTGGTTAAGTTGCTTCTAGTCTGGTTGCCAGACAGCTCATGCTGGCACTTGTACCTGGCTTTCTGCCTCCTTGTGCTGGGATTTGTCCCCAGCCCTCATCTTCTCTGCCATCTTCGGCTCTGTCTCTCAGCTCCACACAGGCTGCCTTCCATCCAGCCTGCGTCCAGGGTTTTGTTGTATTCGGTTAACTTGCTGAAGCCTCTCATTACCGGTGGGTAATGGCTTCTTCCAAGTCCCTGGCTCCCAGCCCGAGGCTTCCCACTAAGTGCCCCCAAATTCAGAGCGATGGGCAACCCTGGGCAACCCATGCTATGGAGCTTCTGAAAAGCTCCTGCAGGTGGCCCCAGGCCCCTCTGATCTTTCCTTCTGTGTCTTCCTCTCACACAACTTCCTCAGGTGGTGGCTTGGTAAAGGCTGGCCCATTTCAGAATGTGCAGTGCTAAGGGGGACACGGGACACTTTCCTGAGGGTGGGGACTATGCCCTGTGGGTCAGCAGCAGACCTGCCTCTGGGTGCCCAGGCACCCCCTTCACTGATCTCTTGGAGGCCAACAGTAAAATGGAAATACCAACAGAATGTTAGCAACTGTGGCTTTTCTTTTTCCTGAGACAGGGTCTCACTTTGTAGTTCAGGCTGGCCTTGAGTTCACTCTGTAGCCCAGTGTAGCCTGGAACTCACAGCAATCCTCCTGCCTCTGCCTCCTGAGTGCTGGGATTATGGGCATGAGCCACCATGCCCAGCACTGTGGTATGTGGTATTGATTGGTGGTGGGTGTGAGACACCATGCCCGCCCAGTATTGTATGTGGTTACTGGGGGTCAAACCAGGGACCTTGCACTTGCTAGGCAGGTGCCAGAACCACTGAGCTAAATCTTTGGCCCACAACTGTTGTTTTTAATTGAAAAAACTTTGTTTTTTTGCGGTACCAGGGATCAGATTCAGGACCTTGCGCTTGGGAGGGAGGTGGGGTGCCACTGAGCTAAATGCCCAGCCCCAACTGTGGTTTTAAAAAAGACTTCAAGGTAAGGGATTTAACTTAGTGGTTCCATTCCTGAGTTTGATCCCTGGTACCACACACCACAATGCTAGGTGTGGTGGCTCACACCTGTAACCCCAGCACTTGGGAGACAGAGGCAGGAGGATTGCTGTGAGTTTGAGGCCAGCCTGGGCTACATAGTGAGCTCAGGGCCAGCCTGAACTACAAAGTGAGACCCTGTCTCAAAAAAAAAAAAAAAAGACTTCAATGTTTAGGATAATGGTAGAGAGAAGACCATTCCTGAGTGAGCCCCATGGCTAATTTTGTACCCAGGACCCTGAGGGGCCACCGTGAGGATCTCACTAGAGCGCAGGGCCCCAGCTGCAGTGCATCACACTCGGCCTCTACCCAGTACCTCCAGAGTGGGACGATGATTAAACTGCCCCCCCCCATGCTGAGCCACAACCCAAATAAATGCGTCTGTGTGTAAAAGAGCAAAACAGCATGATTCAAGGCTTTTGAAAAAAGCATCATTTATTTGAAAGTACAACACAAAGTTGTATTTTTAAGAAATACACATTCAATCTTGTATCTCAAGACTTGGCTATGTGCATTTCAGTTTATCTTTAAAATAAATTCAGGTATACAAATGTTACATACCTCAAGTACAAACAGCACAGAAAATGCATATGGTCTCAGCTGAATGTTTTTACATTCATCCACTGCTCTTAAGTTGACGTACATTTCTGTAATCTGCTTTAAACCAAGACAGCCTTACTTTAAAAAAATACTCTGTATTTTCAGCACAAAGTCTTCATACATTTTTAAAATTAGATCTTGGCGCATAATATTGTGACGTTATTAAAAACCAAACTTGGTAATTTAGTAAAATTGTCCACATGCCAGGACTTTGGAATCAACTCAAATTACCCCTTGGCGGCAATGTCAGGTCTGTGTTGAGACAGATGAAGAAAGCGCGGAGAAGACAGGTGGGGATGCGGGGAGCAGTTACGGTTCTCACACATACAGGTCTTAGCAGGGTTTGTGGCCAAGCCCAAACTTTTCTCTAAAAGCACAACAGCAAATCTCGTATTATCATAATTGCAAGAGATCTGAAAGAAGCGAGGTGCAAGCCTGCCCTGCTGGGTCTGTCTGGCCAGGGTGAGGAGGGTGGGGTGGGAGCAACAGCAGTAAGAGCCTGAAAGAGCTGTCTCGGAACCAGCCTCTTGCCCTCTCAACGAGGGGCCCCACACTTTGCTTTCTGCCTAATTTCAGTTCTCATGAGGGAAGTGCGAATTTGACCAAGGGTCAGAGCTCCTTCTTCCGATCGTGGGGCTCCATATCCGCCAGGGGTTGTAGGTCTGTCCCAAGTCGTCGGCTGGACTGGAGGTGCCGGTGGCGTGTGCGGCCGGGGGGCTTTCTGCACCCATGAGGCTGATGCCCGAGAGTGTGTTTGCCGGCGTGGTGAAGGGAAGGGTGCCGCTGAGGTTGCTGGACCAGATCGAGCTGCTGAATGGAGTAGTGGACCACAGGCCGCTGGTGTTGCCAAGGATCGACTGCGACAGAACAGAGGACAGTGATGCTGAGCCTGAGGCTGAGGCGGTGGAGGAGGGCTCTGCACAGAACAGCTGAGGCATCAGCCCTGTCTCATTCGCTCAGAACACAGCCCACCCACACCCCCGGCCCACCCACCACTGCGGAGCACTGGGCACTGGGGCCCTGGGGCTACTGCTGCACGACTATGGTGCCAAGTGGGCAACACACCACAAGGATGCCCCTTGAAGCCTCAAACATGGGCAACCTGACTCGACTGCCTGCTGGCATGGTTTACAGGTGGGTGAGGTGCTTTCGAAATTGAAACCAGAATGACTACAAGTGAAAGCCAACTTTGGAATCTATGAAAGTAAAATCTGTGAAGTTAAAACACCTCCTGGCAAACCTGACATGTCTAATTTAGTTTCCTGAGAACAAAGAAGTTAATCACAGAGTGATTTTTCTGTTGTAATTCTGGGAAAGCTGAAACCAGTATTTTCCTGGTAAGAAGACATTTTAGAGCATAATCTTTCCAGAAAAATTTAGCTGAGAATCAAACAAATGTGCACCACGAAGCTGAAGCTAAGAGTGAGGTGCCGTTTAGAAACAAAATATAGTACTACCTCAGTCCACTAACATTTGTTTGTAAAAAAAATTTTGTTTTTGTTTGCAAACTGCATTGGATGATGAACATAACTATAGCCATCTTTTCTGCATGAATATGAATGGGCCATTTCCCCCAGAATTGCGGAAGGAATTAAGTTTGTGAACTGAGGCACTGTTGTGAATGAAACCTCTCAGCTTGCTTCTGGGGGCTGGCAAGCAGCCCCACGGTGGCTCTCTGTGCTCCCAAAACGTCCCAACCTGGCAGCTCTGGAGGGCAGCGATGGACCAGTTGGCAGGATGTAAATATGGCAGTGGGACCATGGAAGTACTCTGTCAGCACCAGCCAAGTGACAGCCATGACTGGGGTGACAGCGAGGGGTCAGGGCCCAAGTACTCACGGTGGCCGTGTGGGTCGGGGAGCTGGAACTGGCTGGCCAGGAGGGGCTTGGGTCTGTGGCTGGCGTGTCCCACAGGTAGGAAGGGCCACTGTTAAAGTCATTCCAGCTTCTCTGAGAGGTCTGATTGCATGATCGCGATAACCCGAGTTTGCTGAAAACTTCTGAAAATAAGGAGACAACTGCCAAGTCTGTATTTGATTTTGCTGTGACCCCTGGGCAAGATGGCATTCCCTCAGTGGCACAGATCACATGTGGCTCAGTTGGAACCTCCATGCACACTCTTATCACTCCCACCACATGCAAGGGGACCGGGCCAGGGTGGGCTCAGAGCTCAGGCACAAGGCATGTCTGTCAGACACTATTGGCGTGCACTTCTCACACAGACAGCACTGCCACACTCGCTCACTTGTCTCTACTTCGGGCTGGAGGGAAACAGGCAGCACCTTGGGTCCCAGACTCTTACCCTACAGCAGAGCCCTTCTGGGGAGCAATGACGCACATGGGAGTATGGGCGGGGCACAAGCCAGCTGGCACCACACACAGCAAGGCTACCCTGCTGCACCTCGCCGGCAGCGTGTATGTGAGGGGCCAAGGTAGAAAGGGACCCTCCACAGGCCACTGTACTGTGCACCCCACACAGAATGGTGAAGGGCTGAGCGGGGACGGGCTCCCGAGAAACCCCCAGGGAGAGACAGCACAACTCACTCCCCGAACCAGCCCGGAAAACTCCCACCAGGTAGTGGCTGGCTGGGCCTCAGGGAGCAGTGTGCTGTGACCACGCCGCCATGACCCGGGTGCCCTGCTCACACCTGACACACGGGGCTGCGCCGCCTCTTCCTAGTCCCGGGCCAGGGTTAAACACTCACCACCAGTCAGATTAAAAGAATTCCCAAAGGCGGAGAACGAATTGAGGGGGGTGACATCAGGGCTGCTTGGGTTGCTGACGGGGCTCCACAGACCCGAGCTGGAGGCGATAGGAGGAAAAGGCGACACACAGCCTGAGTTAGTAAGACAGCCCTGCGTGCGGCTCTGCGGGGAGCTCATACGCACCGCAGAGACCAAGCTGGGCGCGAGGCCAGGGCGGAGAGTAAGGGGCTGCACGGCACCAGCTGAGAGCTGGGCCAGACGGGTTGGGAAGAAAACACTGTCTCAGTGTACTTTGGACTATGGTGGACTGTGAAAGAGCTGCCTCCAAGCTAGGAATGCAAAGGGGGTGCACAGGCTTTAGTGTGGCTCTTGCTGTCTATCTGGGAAAGTCAGACAGTGACTGCTGGTGTTGTACGTTGCCACGTAAAAGCAGGCTGCTGCTCTGGGCCCAGAAAGCAGCATGGCCAGCGGGGATGGTTACCTGCATTGGCACCGACCGCCCTCCTCCCGAGGATAGTTTCTGAGTATAGTTTCTGTCTGCAGGACCAGGCCAGACCCGCCTTCCTGGAGTGCTCATGGAAAAGAGCACAGTGGCCTGTCTGTCAGGTGAGCCCTCTGCAGGGCCGTCAGGGACTCCAGGACCCCTGTGCTCCCACCCGGCAGCACCTGACAACGTCCCTCGGACACTATCTCCAGACAAAGGGCCAGCCTGACCAGAGGTGCCATCTCGGTTAAGAAAGATCGACTGTACCTGTCTGAGCCATCGCTGTCGATGGGAATGTGTGAGATGCCGAGGCTGCTGGAGAAATCGGTTCTGTTGGCAGAGACTTTAGCAAAGCCATTCCCACCTGCAACAAGGGGCTCGGATTCAGTGAGTGCATGGTAGGACCCAGCTGCTCCGGCCATGCCAGGGCACAGGGCACAGGATGGCATGGAAGCAAGGGACTCACCGGGGCTCTTGTCGTAACCTGCCGTGACTGCGGCAAAGGTGGGGTTGCCATTCTTGCCGGGCAGCGAGGCTGCTTTGGCCAGTTTGTGCTTGCTGCTGCTCAGCTGCTTCGCTTTTGGGTCACTTGAAGGAAGAAGCAGAGGGGAATGAGGTGCGTTAACAGTGTGGGCCCCAGCCGGACACCCCAGTCACCACTGCTGGGGCTGTGCATGTGAGATGCACCAAGCTCTCTGGCTGCTCCTTCCAGGGAAAATGAGGCTGTCCTGGGACAGCGGGGACAGAGTAGGGAGGGGTGCAGTGTAGGGGCAGAGGAGGGGCCACCCACTGGCAGCAGGCAGGGACCCTTGGCAGGGCAGTCCCCAGCCTCAGTGGTCTTTTCTCATTGGCCTGGAAAGACCTGACACCAAGCCTACTGGTGGGACATGGCGCTGGCACATGATGCCACCACCCTCACTTTTTATTTTTATTTTATTTACTTATTTATTTTGCTTTTTGAGACAGGGTCTCGCTTTGTAGTTCAGGCTGGCCCTGAGCTCACTATGGTGCCCAGGCAAGCCACCGCGAACTCAGCAATCCTCCTGTCTCTGCCTCCCAAGTGCTGGGATTACAGGCGAGAGCCACCACGCCCGGCCCTCACTTTTTATTTTGACACAGGGTCTTGCTTTGTAGGTCAGACTGGCCCTGAGCTCACTATGTAGTTCAGGCAAACCTCAAACTCAGCAATCCTCCTGCCTCTGCCTCCCAAGTGCTGGGATTACAGGTGTGAGCCACCATGCCTGGCACTGTGGTATGTGGTTACTAGGGATCGAATCAGGGACCTTGTGCTTAGTAGGCAGGTGCCGGAACACTGAGCCAAATCTCAGGCCCCTGCCACCATTCTCACTTTAGCTGTCGGGCAGACACGAGGGCAGCGTCATCATGTCAAGGGGAGTGATACTGGGTCTTGGAGTCCGACACCTACCTGCTGGAGGTGCTGTTGACAATGCTGCTGTAGCTGCCCCGGGACGTGAACGGGCAAGGGGCCGCGGGGGGTGATGGAGAGGCGGGTGTCGGTGAGGTCTGGCGTTGTTTTAAGAAAATGTCTGCGTTGAGGGTTTGCAGAGAAAGTTTATAAAGACTGTCAGTAGCTGGAAATGGAAAACAAAAGCTCTCATTAATGAGGCATTCTGGTTTGTAGTCTTCAATCCATGACTGCTGATGCTCTGAAACAATGTGCAACCCAAAGAAGACTGCCGATTCATGCTCTTACAGGCCTTTTTTTTTTTTGAGACAGGGTCTCACTTTGCAGTTCAGGCTGGCCCTGAGCTCAGTATGTAGCCCAGGCAAGCCTCGAACTCAGTAATCCTCCTGTCTCTGCCTCCTGAGTGCTGGGATTACAGGTATGAGCCACCACGCCTGGCTCTTACGGGCCTTTTTAAATGTATCTTTAAAAAGGAGGAATCTGTGACACTCGGTTCTCCGAGGAGCCTACACTCACAGGGTGATCTGGGTGGCTCCAGCTGCCCTCTTCACTTTGTCTCTGCCTGGGCAGCCAGGGGCCCTGTACTGAAATGTGGAAGGGCTTCAGTCCCGGCCAGTTTGCAGCCGCAGTGGCAGGAGCTATGCCCAGGCTGATGCTGGGGCACATGGTGCCCTCAGACACCGTGCCATGTGCAGCTCTGCTCCCTGCTATGCAAGGACATGGGCTCTTGGTATATTCCTGCACTCATCGGAGCAGTTTTCAAGATTTAAGATCTCCACCCCGATCTTCTTTAGCCACGGCATCCAGTCCACCTGCCCTCAGAATGGACCAGCCGGGTGCAGGTTGGCTTTCTGCAGGCCCTCCCTTCTCTTGCTCTGCTGCCTTCTATCTCTGGCTAGTGTGTCTATAGGAGAGCACTGCTACCTGCCTTCGGCGGGCTGCACTCAGCACCTTGATTTACCACAGCCCAAGTCTGGGAGGGCAGGGGGGCAAAGTCAGGGACGCTCCACACAGGTGCTTGAGCAACACGGTGGCTGAGTGGGGAGTGAACTGAAATTGGCAAAGTGATTCTGGGACATGTGGAGAAACAGTCACAGGCGCAGGATGGCTGAGTCAAGGCTTTGGTACAGTAAGCCCGTCTGGGTGGCAGCTGCTGCAGACAGTCCACTCTGCTGTGTGCACGGGCAGTGGCATGCCAGCCCGGGACAGGGAGCCCTCAGGTGAATCCTGGCCACTTCCTCTAGTGTAAATGCCCCCACCGGGGCCAGCCTCAATCTCAACAGTATAACCACTGGCTACACTGCGCAGCCACGCACCCTTGCTGACTGCTTCAAGCTGGCCATGATGCTGGGCTCCCTGACAGCAGTATGCTGGCCCCTGGGCTACACCCAGCAATGGGGTGGCTGTGGGTGCAGGGAGTAGCAGGTTCCCAGAGCGCCATACTTACAGCTGCCAGGCTTGTGAACCGGGACAGCGTCCCACTCGGGAGGAGGAGAGTCCTTTTCACCCTCCGAGCTGCTGGTGCTGCCCAGTTCTTGACTATTTGGGAGGAATTTTGCTAGGGCAGGTGGTCTGTTGTCCACTAACTTATTTGTACCTGCATGAAACCCAGAAAAGATAGTTGTCATTATTCCTGTTTCAGATGTGTCTCGCTGAGACTGTCAATGAGGACAAGAACACTGTCATGTCTCACAACATGACTAGTAACTGATGCCACTCGTAACTCACAGCAATTAGAAATGTGGGGACTGTGCAAATACCCATGTGACCAAGCGGACCATACCTTTTGTTTTCTGGGAACTTCGTGATTTGGATCCACTTGTCAATGGAGTTGGAAGAGGAATCTTGGTTGGCAGATTTCTTCGTTGTTTACTTTCCAACGGGGGCGTATATGGTATTTCTAAAGAACTGAGAGGCAATCAGGGGTGAGGACGCAGATATGTGCTGCTGTTTTGGAGCAGAGGTAGAGAGACTGATTCTGTAATTACCCTATGGTTCCACTGCACGTCTACTATAGCTCAGGGAGGCATGGCCTACCCACACAGCTGGCTCAGGACCACTGAGCAAGTTGGGGCTGCTTGGGGGACACCCAGCCCGGCAGTGTGAACCTTTTTGTTCTGAGCAGGGGCAGGGGGTGGAGGTGGGGTCAGCATACCTGCCTCAGGCATCGTGCACCATGAGCACCCGTCTCTGCCCCTGGCCCCTGGCAGCCCTCCTGAACATGGGAATTCTGGGGGTCTCGGACTCACAATGTCACAGCTTCTGCTATTCACAACCTTGGACACATCTCCCCAGACAAACTGCAAGGAGCCAGGCCTGAGGAGGAACCCTGAGCCCTCACAGGACAACAGGCTGCTTTGTGTGTGGGTCCAGGGCAGTGGTGCAGCGAATCCTAGGCAACCACTGTCGACGTTCTTTTTATGGACTCACTGAGGGTACATGTTTCCTAAAAGATTCTGAGTAAGCACTGAATAGTAAACATACATTGTATAAATAGGACAACTGACTGAATTTCCTGTCAGCCAAGGCAAAATAGTGCGATGGGCCAGTTTAAGCCTCCACACTGATGAAGACATTAAATGTGCTGGGAGACAAGCAGTCCTGAGAGGGAAGCTGCAGGAACGTGCTGGGCAGCAGGCCCACGAAGGTGACACTGTGAGCAACAGTGTTCTTTATAAAGCTGCCTCTGTGACACCCACCAAAGTCATGCCTTGGGCCTGGGGGTCTCGTGGAGGGTTGTGTGATACCCACAAAGGCTGTGCTGGTGACAGTGAGAGACAGCTGCTGGCAGCCATGTCTCCTGTGGAGAATTACCACAAGAATCAATGGCGGTCACCACCATCAGCCTCCACCTCTCTCAGACCTGTATGTCTGCACAGACAGACACACCTCTGGCACTCTGCTGACATCCTCAGCCTTCAAGGGCTCCCTGTACCACAGGTCTTCCTTCCATCACCATGGATCTACGGCACTCCCACAGGCTAGGTTTGAGGTAGGACACTCCCTGTACTCAGTGCAGACAACCTCAGAGCTCACGAGGATCCAAACATCCTGGACCCACTGGCACCAGGACAATGAATAAACAACATTTTAAAGAAGGCTCCTTACAAACACTTTGGAAGGTGGTAGAGTCAAAAGCCATTTGCATTTTTTTCTTTACATTTTATATGTTTCCCATAAATATATAAATACACATGGGATTAGTAAAAGAGCTAACCAAAAACCCAGAGGGTCTCTGTTGGTCCTTGCCAGTAGAATTTTAGGCAAGGCGATAAAATGAAGTAAAAAACCCACTCATTATGGGGGAGACTGTTAGCGTGACTGTTACTATTATAAATCACCTGTCCCCTTTCCACTTCTGACAGAGTTATTTAAAACTCCGTTTTCTAAAAAGCCCCTAAGGCTCCCATGACACTGACACGTAGCCCTTGGGGGAGGTGGTGTGGGTGGGGTTATTTTTAGGCAAGTTGGCTGAGGAATAGGGTGTCTATTTATACAAGGCTTAGCTCTGTGCCACTATAAAATTAATTGGCTTTTTAGAAAAAAAGGTGCCAGACTATTTTATTTTTGTGGATTCATATGTTCCTAAATTAAGCCAGATGATCTCTAGCAAAAACCCTATTTTAAGGCTTCAAAATAAAATGCATGAGAGCCAACTTATTTGAGGTGCTTCTTTCTAAAAGGGAAGGTGGCCTCAGCTAGGCCTCTGTTTGGGCAGAGCTGCGGGGGGTGCTCCCGCTCCTGCTCCCGCTCCAGGTGCAGGTGCAAGGTAATCAGTGTGGTGTCCATGCCCTCGGCCCTGTATCTAGGGCACCACAGTCACCTTTGCTCATTGGAGTTTATTCCAGCTACTTGGGAGTAAGGGAGGAGCCGAGCATGAGCCATGCGGCTGTATCAGCACTTCCAAAGTTTCCAACAGGAAGTGATTATGACCCTCTATTAAGCAGCCCTGCTATGAGTGCACCTGTACCCTTCAGGTATGTGGATCACGACCAGCAGGCATCTCCCCTGGGTGAGGACCAGCTGTGACTCTACATGACCAACAGCAGTGCCCATCACAGCTCAGGGCACACAGGGACGGCTCTACTCAGAGGCAACTGTCTTCAGTTACTTACAAAATCACTGTCTAACTGCATATCTGATTCACGAAATAATCCATTCTGACTCTCAATATTTTTTAGAAAAACACACAATGACCAGTGAAGTAAAAGGATTAGATTAAGTAGATTAGATTAAGGAGATTAAAAGACTGCAGTAGTACATGGATTTTTCCAGTGATAAAAAGATAGTTTAAAAGAAGTAACCTAGAGAACATGGCTTGAGATGCCTTCTGGTAATGATTTCTCTTGACTACGCATCAGGAGAACCCAGGGACCTGGGGGAGCCCTCATCCCTTGGGTGGGAACACAGAATGACCGCTCTAGCTTTTGCTTTACCAGAGAACTGGAAATCCTCACAAAGGCAGTAGCCTCTAGAGAAATTTGTCATATTCTTCAAATTCCCATCTGCTGTTCTGGTGAACACAGAACACAGCAGAGGTCAGTGAAGGCACATGAGTGTCATCAACATGTCCCATCTGCTTATTTCAGGTTCCAAACTCTGGAAGCAGGGCTAGCAAACAGCAGGTGTGCTAACAGTTACCTACAGGGCAGCACTGATGATATTTATTTACCTACAGGACAGTATTTATAATGCTTAGGAGCACTGGCTTTTAAATTTATGATCATAAGAACTGTGTAATTATTCTCAAAAGATTTTTCCTATGTGAATGCTAAGGTTTTTCATAATCTGGGTGTACCGCCTCATTCCCTAAAATAGCCACTCCCCCAGCTAAACTTGAAATCAGCCTGAAGCACATTCCCGAGCTGCTACAGCAATGCCAACACTGTCCTGGGATGCCAGGCTGCCAATCACCTCTTCAGAAGTAGTCGTCACCTTTCTCTCCTCTCTGATATTCCTTTTAACTGGAATACACTGTTCTGAACAGAAGGTGGGCCTGGTCAAATTCCCACAGAAGACTAAATTTTCCATAGAAATGCTTCATTTAGGAATCAGCGCCATATGTCATTTCATAAGTCCGATGACATTTTACTGTGGTAATCTCTACAGAACAGGACTGGCCCTGCCTGATGCCAGCTGTATAACAAATCCAGGTTAGTCATATTTTTGCAAAGTCAAGTTTTATCCCCCAAATCAGAGTCAGAACAGACTTTCTACAACTTAGGCCTGGATAAACAAGGATAAAAAGCTACAATTTCTTTTTTGATTTAAACCCAATGCCTTGATTTCCCCCATCATTCCTGCTGTCTGTGTCCAAAAGAAGGCAGTGCTGTTATTTTTTTTTTTTTAAGACAGGATCTCACTTTTTTTTTTGCTTTTTGAGACAGGGTCTCGCTTTGTAGTTCAGGCTGGCCCTGAGCTCACTATGGTGCCCAGGCAAGCCGCCGCGAACTCAGCTTTCCTCCTGTCTCTGCCTCCCGAGTGCTGGGATTACAGACGTGAGCCACCACGCCCGGCATTAGGATCTCACTTTTTAATTCAGGCTGGCCCTGAGCTCACTAGGTAGCCCAGGCAAGCCTCAAACTCAGCAATCCTCCTGTCTCTGCCTCCCGAATGATGGGATTACAGGCATGAGCCACCATGCCCGGCACTGCTGTCACTTTTATGACAAACTAAAAAGGACTTTATCAGTGATGCCAGTACCGAACACAGACAACACAGGAATGCAGACTCTGACACAAGATCTAACGAGGACATGGAGTGACCTTAGTTTAGTGCATTTGTTCCCTTGGACAGATACCTGCAGCAAGGCCTCCCTGTGGGGCTGCCTGAGGCCTGTGGGATGGACTGAAGTAGTCAGTTCACAACAAACTGTCTGACACTTGCCTGACAGTTTCTGGGTGAGAACAGACTCTTCCAAGTTTTATGGTGCTCAGTTCTAGACCCTGGATGTGGCTCTGGGCCTCTGCAGAAGCAGAGCTCTTTGTGGCAAAAGCTATGCTCATCCTGCTGGACGACTGACAGCTCTGTGCATAGGCAAAAGGACTTTTTGCCTGGGAGTGAACCATAAAACTAAACTTCCACGCCAGGCTGCTAACCTTGCCCCTACATGTCTGGCTGGATAAAAGAAAGCCCAAGAGAAACATGAAGTGGGGCTCCCCCCAAAACCAACCAACCCGAACAATACCTGACTTTTGCCAGCTATGTCCTCTGTGTACCTTTCTTCTCTGCACTTATTTGTCTTACCTGGGTTTCACATCTGTTGGGATTTCTTTCTTAACATGAACAAGTTTTTTGCTTTTTTGCTTCACTTGAGACATTTCACTTTCATGTTTTTCAGAAATGGCTTGTTTTCCCTTTTGCTTTTCTGTGTCCTATAAAAAAAATGTACACTTAATTGTTTGAGAAGGATTAACAGAATAATTGAAGTGAGCTCCACTTGAAGATAAGGACATGTCTTACATGTAATGTGGACGGGCTCCTTTATGCAAACTGACCTTTACTGTGGTTTTGGCAAGTCTTCAGACATTTTTTTTTTGAGACAGGGTCTTGCTTTGTAATTCAGGCTGGCCCTGAGCTCACTATGTAGCCCAGGCAAGCCTGGAACTCAGCAATCCTCCTGCCTCTGCCTCCTGAGCGCTGGGATTATAGGAATGAGTCACCACATCTGGCACTGTGGTATGTGGCACTGAGGATCGAACTCAGGACCTTGGGCTTACATGACAAGTGCTGGAACCACTGAACTAAATCCCTGGCCCAAGTCTTCAGATATTTTAAGTATATTATGATTATGCTATGTGTGGAGAGTCCAAGTTATAAATAAGGTTTATCCTCTGTTCTGATAGTGATTGATGGTGGCAGTGGCAGCAGGAATCAGTGACTTCTCATTTCCAGTATTAGGGGTAAAACCTTGTCTTTATTAGTATGAAAAGTCTGGCCTTCTACAATGTAAGGCTGAACACTGTGGCAATGGCTTCACCGAGCAAACACCCCAGGAAAGAAGGCAGAGCAGGCAGCACTCCTACCTGCTCCTCCATGAGCCTGGCCAAAGAGCCATGCCTGGGTCAGTGCCGACAGCCACTCTGTCAGTGGGATGGTGCCTGGTATCCATTTGCACATTTGGATCTTGATAACAGGCAATGGGATACCAAAGGGGCCCAGTCCTCTCCCTGCAGGCTTGTGAGGTCAGCAGGAGGAGGAATATGCTTCTGCAGGTATCTCTCGGGTGCCAGTGGAGCTGCACATGGAAGGTGCTGGGCACTCAAACAACCTGGCTCTTCACCACTGCCACCGGGAAGCACAAGGCTAGCTGAGAGGGCAGACTGGGGAAGGCCATGCTCAGCATGGAGGCACAGCCACACGTGTGGGTTCTCCAGATGGTCATCAAAGCAGCTGGATTTCCTAGCTCCCAACAGGTTAGTCCCTTTAAATATCAGGAGTGAACAATAGGGGCAGGGCCAAAACTGCCCCCGGTGCATGTGCCTGCAGACTGCAGGGTTATTCCAGAAGCATTTCCCAAATCCACCACCTGTTAAGTGGTCTGTGGACCAAGAGCTATGAGGACAAGGATATGGCCTTTTTGTCCAGTGCTGCTGCCCAACCACCTCACATGCAATCTGGCCCTTAGGTGACTGACACACATTTGTTCACTGAGTGGTGGATCAGAGCTGGAGAAGGCAAATGATAAAAACGACCCGGCAAGGGTAATCCAGCTGGGAAGAAAGTATACAACCTGCTGCCCAAGAGCAGTCAGAGAAATCAAGGTCACAGCCCCAGCCTAAGAGAGCTTCGCAGGAGGGCAGGCTCCTGGGTCAGGCGCAGGTACATGGGCTCTGAGCTGTACTTTCGAGGGGTGGTGGTACCAGAATGATGCCAGTGCTGGAAACTGTGCTGGGTGATGAGGGAAGAAGCTGGAAAGGCAGGTGGGAGACAGGGCTGAGCCCAGGGCACTCCAAAAGTCCCTCACACCAGTGACTGGGGGTGGCCTGCAAATTAGCACTGGGAGGTCTGCTGTTTCTCAAGTAATATGTTAAAATGGACACGAGTCCAGCACTAGTTATTAATTCTACTAAGGGAGACAGGGCACCAAGCCAATGGAGGGGCAAGCAAAGGGCATGGGGGCTGACGTGAACAGCCAGTTACATATACATTTTATTTTAAGAATGAAATTATCCAGTTGACACTGTCGAGTGTGTTTAAGAAGTGTCCCGTAGGTGTCTAGAATGCAAATGAACGAGTGGTGCAACTGATCCACAATGCTACAGGCTACATTAAGATCATTTTACATTTGAAATCTATTTATTCAGAAGTAAGAAGGCCGTACTCTCAAGCACACTGACAAGTACAATGTCATTCTCCAGGTCCTAAGGGCCACTCTGCTATTATTCCCAAGCTGGCAATGCCCTGCAAGCTGAGGACTCTCCACGGTGAGGCAGGCAGCATTCTTATGTCCTTCTTGGGAGAGAAGCTGGTTGACGCCAGTTTGGGGTGACCTTCTCTGGGCCACTGTCTCTCTCAAGAGGGAACCACCACCCAAAACTCCTGGCAGTAACAAGATGACACAATGGGGACTGGAGATTTAGCTCAGTGGTTCCAGCACCTGCCTAGCAAGTGCAAGGTCCCTGGTTCATCCCGGTAACCAAATATAATGGTAAAACATCGGTCGTGGTGACTCACATGGACCAGCAATCAGCACCACACCCTACAATACTGGGCGTGGTGGTTCATGCTTGTAATTCTAGCACTCAGGAGGCAGAGGCAAGAGGATTGCTGAGTTCGAGGCTTGCCTGGGCTACAAAAAAAAGTGAGCTCAGGGCTAGCCTGAACCACAAAAGCAAGACCTGGTCTCAAAAAAAAAAAAAAAAAAAAAAAAAGACAATGAAAAATGACACTCAAAAATAAGAAACAGATTTGCTGAGGTAGAACAGTTACTATTCCAGATGCCCCTGAGCCTAAGGAAAGTTTCTAGGTTCTGTTTTGTTAATGTGCTTCCGGATACTCTTCCCTGGGGGAGATGAAGCCGTGGGTCCCCAGAGCCAGGATGCCTGGAGCTCATCCTCAGACCATGTCCACATTACACATGAGAGGCTAACTTACGGCTTCTGAGGCAGAGCAAGAGCTTGCCTCCCCGCGTACCTCCTTGAGGAGCGGCTCTGTGTCGGGGTTCGAGGTCTCGGTGGTGGTGGAGGAGCTGTCGTCGTCAGCCAAAGAGTCTTTCAGCTCATCTTCCTGGGGTCTTCCCTTTCCTTTCTTTTCTTTTTCCTCTTGCTTCTTAGGCAGTTTAACCTTGCGTTGAAGAGGTTTTCCTTTCCCTGGGGATGAAAAGCCAAGTAAAATAACTTCATTTCTAAACAGCTCAGAAAGCAAAGTCATTAACACCATTGGTAGACAGATCTTTAGAAAACAGCGTCTATGTACAATTTTACTTCACTGCTGGTCTTGGTTCATCCCTAAGAATGCCACTAATAATGGGCTCCAGGGACTCAAACCCTGGCGTCCAGAGAAGCTGGCAAACTGGCGCACTGGCCAAATCTGGCTTATGGCCTGTTTTGTATGGGTAGTGAACTAAGAACAACTATTACATTCTTAAGGTTTGTGGCTCACAAAGCCTGCAGCGCTTTATGACCTGTCCTTGCATAGAAAAGTTCACAGAGCCTGATCTGGAAAGAGAAAAAGGAAGGTTCTGGCTCACTTCCATTTACTTCACACCAATTCTAGCAGGTACTAACTTTAAAACCACAACTGGGACATTATCTAAAAAATAAAAGGAGTTCATCTCAGCATAACACTGACTGAACACGGGGCTGCTGCCATGCCCCTGACACCCCCAGAGAGCTAGGGCACGAGAAAGGGGCATGTCCTGCTTGGCCAGCAGTATCAGGACTGCTCAGTTTCTGGGAGATTAGCAGCCCATGTGCAGGGAACCTCTAACATTCCCATGTGACCAAGATCAGTATCCCTTATGTTTCTCACCTGAGACTATATGATTTTTCTTTTTTTTGAGACAGGGTCTCACTTTGTAGTTCAAGCTAGCCTTGAGCTCACTATGTAGTCCAGGCAAGCCTCAAACTCAGCAATCCTCCTGTCTCTGCCTCCAGAGTGCTGGGATTACAGGAGTGAGCCACCACACCTAGCACTGTGGTATGTGGTATTGATTGCTGGCGGGCTTGAGTCAACACGCACAGCACTGTATGTGGTTACCAGGATGGAACCCAGGACCCTGCGCTCGTGAGGCAGGTGCCAGAACCATTCAGCTAAATCGAGACTATATGATTTTATCATGATTGGGCTCTCTGAGTGAGAGGTGGACATGTATAAATAATCTATATTTATGGTAATCTGAAACCTTCCTCATAAATTGGCAAAGCTAGAAATAAATTTTTAAAAGAACTGAACTCAATTTTTAAAGCCATGGAAAAGTACAGAAAAAAATATTTAGATCAATAAAGTTAAACACTTGGGTTAAATGCCAGGCGTGGTGGCTCACGCCTGTAATCCCAGCACTCGGGAGGCAGAGACAGGAGGATTGCTAAATTTGAGGCTTGCCTGGGCTACACAATGAGCTCAGCGCCAGCCTGAACTACAAAGTGAGACCCTGTCTCAAAAAAAACAAAAAACAAAAAACAAACAAACAAAAAATCTTGGGTTAAAAAGGTTATTTCATGAAGAGTTTATACTTTTTACCTCCAAATACTCATCTGTTATTTACTTCTTAATACACTGCACTTGGACTTCTGTCCTTAGAGCCTTATGGAATGTGCTCTTTTATTTTATTTTATTTTATTTTTTTTTTTGAGACAGGGTCTTGCTGGTGGGCGTGAGTCACCATGCCCAGCATTGTATGTGGTTACTGGGATCAAACTCAGGACCTTGTGCTTGCAAGGCAGGTGCTGGAACCACTGAGCTAAATCTCCAGCCCCTTATTGTTTTTTTTTTTTTTTTTGGTACTACTGGGGAACGAACTTGGGACCTTGTGTGTGAGGCAGGTGCCAGAACCACTGAAGTAAGTCCCCAGACCCTCTAAATGTGCTCTTGTAAAGGTTAACAATCACCCTTCACCCTCATAGCCAATGATCTCTCCCACTCACCATCTTGTTGCACACTTCTCTTCTACCAGACGCTGCAGAAAGAACCCCTAGGAACCCCCTTGCCAGTCCTGCTGGACAGATCACTTTGGGTACTTCTAGCTCCCAAAACTGTTTTCTGGGTTCATCTAGCTATTTGCTCCTTTACCTTTCTATCCCCCCCCACCCTGGTGGCTCATTTTAATGAACTAAATCTAAAATGTTTAAAAGTGAGGTGATCATGCCTGTAATCCTAGCACTCGGGAGGCAGAGACAGGAGGATTGCTGAGTTTGCGGTGGCTTGCCTGGGCTCCATAGTGAGCTCAGGGCCAGCCTGAACTACAAAGCGAGACCCTGTCTCAAAAAGCAAAAAAAAAAAAAAAAAAAAAAAAAA
>PVIC010036663.1:0-18518 GCA_004025085.1 Thryonomys swinderianus
GAGAGTAGTTTAAGATTCTTTATTTTTTTCTAGTTTTTTGAGACAGAGTCTTGCTTTGCAGTTCAGGGTGTTCCTGAGCTCACTATGTAGCCCAGGCTTGCCTCCAACTCATAGCAATCCTCCTGCCTCTGCCTCCTGAGTGCTGGCATGACAGGTGGGCATCATCTTGCCCAGCTAGAATGTATTTTTGATGCACAGCTGTAGAACTTGGTGTCAAAGTACGTTCATGTCGAATTCTCTCGGATTGAGCAATGCCAGTTATTCTCTAAAATATCAGTTATTCCCTGACTGGTTGTGTGTACCAGACAGACTATTAGTAGCAAATTTATATGTTTTGTTTGTTGGCAAAAAAGTAACCATTATACTTCCTTCCTGAAAGATACATCATCATCTCCACAACTCTAGCGTTATTGCCTGTCAAACTTCGAATACTGTATTAGCCCTAGTCTGGTTTTGATAGCTAAAGTGCAGACATCACTATCATTCTAATGTCTGTCCTCTGGCTGATCTGTCTTTCTATTCTGACTGCTTCCATAGGAGTCGTCGTCTTGTCTTTGGGCTTAAACAGTTCACTAAGTACAAAAGAGCTATGATCTTCCTGAAGCCATCGATTTCTGTGACTTCAGAGCATTTCAACCATTACCTCAGTCTCCCCAAATGTAGCTCCGTTGATATTTGGGTTTCTTATCCATTCATATTTGGGAATCAAATTAAGCGTGTGTGAATATTACCATTCTGATTCCTATCTGCTAAACTCTTACTGCCCTTTCTGCTTTTCAGTTTCTAAATAGTCCGTCCTTCTTTGGGGAAGACATAGTTTGTTCTTAAAATATGTCTGGCATGTTGTATTTTCTTACATTTGCTGGCATGTTGTACTTCTTACATTTTCTTACATTAAAATTTTTCTCCTTGCAGAGGATGAAGGTAACCTGTAGAAGTCACTGCAAGAAAGGGACTGAGATTTCTCACTTTGGACCGTTTGGAAAGGAATCTAGGGTTCCAGACATTTCCGTGTTCCGGCTCGCGGGCCCAGGGGCCATGTCAGTGTTGTTACCTCCACATTCAGGCTCCCGCCCTGCAGTCCCGAGGTCTGGATCCCCTTAGGAGGGATGGCTCCACCCTGTCAAGTGGACCCCTTCTCCTCTGGCTTCCCTGTGCTTCTCCCTTCACCCCTTGAGAATGAGCCCAAGAGTGGGAGGCATCCCTGGTCCCCCAGACTTCAGATGGGCCCTTCCCACTCTACTTCCTTGATGCTCAGAAAGGAGTGACACTGCTCTCTGAAGGTTCGGCCTCTGCCCCGCCCCCAGAGGAGAGGCAACGAGACATTCTCCGCCTTTTTCGCGTTTTACCCAGTTTAGGTACCGTTTTTAAAAAATATTCTTGAGTAGTCCTATCCTATACATCAGATTTCTATTGCAATGGGCTGTTTATTTTTCATTTTTTCAAAATTTGAAACTTTGTTGGTACGATATATATACACATTGTGATCACACACAATATTGAGAATTTGTACCAGCATATGACAAAAGTTAATTCTCATTTTTCCCATCCCCCCACCCACCCTACAACCCCCACTCATATACATAAGCTTTGTTTGCCTTTTTTATTATCATATTTTTTCTTCCCCTTGTTACTTATCCCTACACTCCTTGTTTATTTTTATATTGATAGGCTAGCTTGGTGGCTCACACCTGTAATCCCAGCACTTAGGAGGCAGAGGCAGGAGGATTTCCATGAGTTTGACACTAGTGTGAGCTGCATAGTGAGCTCAGGGCCAGCCTGAACTACAAAGTGAGACCCTGTCTCGAAAAACTTAAAAAAATGACAGCTTTGCCTCAAGAACCAAAACAAATGAGAATTTTGAAAATGAAAAAAAAATCCTTTATATGCTTTAAACACACTAACTTCTATTGTCTCATAATTCTGAGAAGGTAGTTATGCCTGTGACTGTTTTTGATGTAATCACTCATTTATGTCTTTTTACATGTGCTTAGTGACTTTTACTATCATGTCATAAAGTAAAAATTATTTAATTCTTGAATGCTACAGTTGAAGCAAGACACTGGCCTCAGATGCTTTGCATTCGCTTTTGTGAGTGTCACCAGGCTGGGAGCCTTTACTATTTCTATGTGTTACTACAGAAAACGAAAGTCTGGAAAATGGTAGAGTCCATTCCCAAGTGAGCCAGAGGGTTGAAGGAGGAGTGACAGCGTGATGATAATCTCACAATCACCCCCTAAGTCCTTGAAGCCTTCTGATGAGACATGAATAGGAGGTTCGTTATTTCTATAAACCCTAGGTTTGGTCCACTGACTGACTCTCCATTATTTAGGCAAGAAATGATGGGACCTAAACTAGGACAGCAGAGGTAAGAGCTTAGTTGGAGAAGGGATTCGGGAAGTGGCAGGAAATAAACCACCGGACGAGCAGTTAGCTGTGACGTGGTTGGGTCTTTGCCTCTACCGTGTTAAAAGCAGTCAGAGGAGAACACGGCTCACAGCACGCGGTCAGGGCCAGCGAGGGTGCGCTCCCAGATTCGGGGTGCTGAAGCGCAGGCTGTAAGGCCGGGCCAAGTATGGAAGGAGCCGAGACCATGGGGCTGAGTCTCCGGCTTTTCTGCTGTGTGGGCTGAGGGTACACGGCTGTGATCCTGAAGAGGTTTCCGTGCATTCCAAACTACCTGAAGGATTTCAGCTGCAGTCTTTGGAATATTAACGAGCAGTTTCACTTAGGATAAAAGGCTTGCTAGTCTTGCCTTCAGAAATAAGTCTCGCTTTGAGGAGGTCTTCATTTGTTTTCTAATATCAGTACTCTGGCAGTTCTACAACCGGTAGGTAGGTGCTAACAGTAAAAATGTAGCCTCTGGGTCATCAAACCACTACATTCACTGCACATGAGTAATCTGAATCCAGTATCTCTAATGCCAGAGAGAAGCAGCTGTGAAATCCCCTGCGCGTGGCTGTGGAGATGTGACTCTCGGGGAAAGCCACCTCACGTGGGGACGACCTGCCTTAGGGGATCAGGACGGTGTTTAATTTTATTTAAATGTGTGAGCACTTTTAATAAGGCTCTGGAGGTATTATGAAGTTTGCAGAATCTTCCTATTAGAAAAATGTTTTATTTTGCTTGATAACACATAGAAAAGCCCTTATTGTGATTAGCATTTGAATAGTAGGATCATCTTAATACTCTTGTTATTAATATGACAGATATGATTTTCCCAAAGGTGACAGTTGAACCCCATTCTCAGATCAGTTAATCCGTGTATTTATGTAAATTGAACCTTACTACCTTGTAATTTGGTTCTGGAGTGTATCAGATCGCTACCTGCTCTGTGGGCCTCACGTACCGATTTAAGTCCCTAAGTTACCAGCCTATTTTCTCCTGATAGGAAGATGGAGGTTCATTCTCTGAGTTCTGATAATCAATACATGTTTTATGCTGCCAAAAACCAGTGTGTAAAGTCGTTCCCGGCCCTTGAGGCTCTGCGAGGGTGCGCGCCCTCACAGGCTCATGACGCGAGCGGGACGCGCCAGAGACCGCCGGGAATTAGCACCGCAGAGAGAAAAGGGGAAATGAGTTTATTTGCGCTCCTCGGACCGGTCTCTGCCGTGGGCCTCTCACGTCGCTTTCTCTGCACTCCCCGGCGTCTCCTTCCCGCCGTCCCGGGCGTCTTTGCCCCCCGCTCCCCTCCTGCGGGGCTCCCTGCCTGTCGTGCCGCTTCTGTCTCGGCTCCACCACATTCCAGAGCGTCCCGGCCGCCAAGTCCACCGCCCCTGAGTCCGCACTGCGTGTAAATGCGCAGAAAGCGCCTCTGCCTTGGACGCAGCGCCTCGCCGAGACCGCCAGCCGTCGAGAAAGCCCCAGAGCATGTGGGTTCACCCCGCGTTCAGCACCCAAGTCCCGACGACAGAGAGCCGGGCAGACGTCCCGATCTCTCTCGTTGTCGGAGATGCCTGCGCCTCGGCCCTTCACTCTCAGCTTCCGCTTCCGTCCGTGGCCTTCAATCCGCGTTTCCCGTCCCGGAAAACCCCGCAGCTCCGCGCTGGATGCGTGGCCTCGCTCGCCTTGCTGCCACCCTCTCTCCCGCGGGCGGTGGTGCGCTCAGACCCCTCCAGGGCTCCCACCCTCGCTCCCCCGGGACAGTCCGACCCGCCTTCCTCATGGTTTACAGGAGCTTACCCGTTCTTAGAAGTGCAGCTGAAATGCCATCTCCTTTAAACAAGATAGAAATATTGTTAACTTCCTGGGAAGAGTGACCAGCTGCTGTTTGGACACATCTAGGGAGGCAGGAACAGCTGTCCTCTCTCAGCGAACGGTGTGGGCTGGGTTGGCAAGAACCACTGAGATTTACCACAGTGGCCAGACCCGGCCGGGACGAGCACAGAGCACAGAGCCCAGAGGAGCCAAGAGCCTGCACATCTTCGTTCTGATCTCAGAACCCGGCTGCTATGAGCCCTTGAGAAACTTAACTCTACCATTTGCATTTCATCTTTAGTTCCCTGCCAGAAAGAAAAAAAGAAAAACAAATATGGTATCAATTGTCTGTCATATAAAAGGGCTACCAGAAAACTAAATTTGTTTTAATTTTGAAATACTGGTATTACATAGTCTACCAGATGTTTTTTCTTTTCCTTTGAATCTTTATTGGTACATTAAATGTACATATCATGACTACGCTCAACATTGAGAACTTGTACCAGCGTACCACACGACTTAATTCTCATTTTCCCTTCCCCTACCGACCCTACTACGCCCCACCTATATGTACAAGGTTTGTTTCCTTTTTTACCATCAATTTTTTTTCTTTCCCCTCATTACTTCCCCCTAAACCCCATTTCCCTTTAAATATTTACTATTTCACAATATCTATCATACATTCTAGCACTCATTTTCATGCATCTTCGAAATAAATATAATGAAATTATCAAGAGATATTAAGAAAAAAACAAAGTCCATAAGGAGCCGGGTCAACACACTTGAAACCCAGGCTCAGTGTGCCGAGACCAGGCCATGGCACTGGCCTTCGCAGATGCGCCGCTTTTCCTGTTATTTTGATAGCAGACATCTTTTTCTCCTGTTAGTCATCTGTCAACGAATGACTGCTGCGCCTAAATAAAACGACACAGGAGCGCAACATCTGAAAGAGAATTTGTAATGTAAAACGGGTGCAGGGTCCGTCCGACCCGGGGCTGACAGACCGGGGTCTTCTCCGCGGAGCATGACCGGCCTGGCCCAGGCTGGGGCGGTGCCGGGGGCTTCGGGGCTTCGCGGGCTGCAGCGTCTGAGAGCCGCAGTGTGCCGCACTTCTCCCTCTATGGTGCGCGGGCTTCTCGAACCCAATTCCTCGGTGCTCAGAGGGTCGCCGAGTGAAGACACGGAGTCTTTGCAGTAAGGTTTTGGTAAAATGACCCTTGCGAGCAGCCAGCGGCGATTCTGCTGAGCCTTTGGAGAAGCAGGTGGATCCGGCTTTTAAACATTAAAGGAAGAAGAAATTCTTTCTTCTGCCCTGGTCTGGAGGAAGAATGACACGGCCCGGCTGGCACCAGAGAGGCAGGATCACAACCCTCGGCTGGCGGAGCCTCTGGTCACGTCACGCTGCCAGCGTGCAGCCCACTGCTGACAGCGACAGTCACCTCCGGGAGACTTGATTCCCTGAAATAATGAGCGGCCAGAAGGAAGCGCATTTGCATAATGTAAAGAGTGTACGTGTTACTGCCAGAGATGAATGTCATGTATAACAAAAATGCTAAGTGTTCTGTCCTTCCTAAATAAATGCATAACCCGAGGGTCAGTCACGCGCAAAGTCCATACCCTCAGAGCATAAATTGGATGCAGGTCTGGGCCAAGTGCGCAGTGTCTCTAGGCATCGCCGAGGTCCCCTGGTGCAGAGAAAGGAATGTGATAGGTGTGAAGGAAAGATCTTGGTGTTAGAAGGCAAATCTTTCATAGTTGCGCACTGTGCCGCTTAAGAAACGCCATGTGTTCTTTCTGAGCTCCAATCCCTTGTGCACTCAATGAGCGTGCTGCTGCCATGTGGGCTGAACGAAGAAACAGCACCGAGGATTTTTCAACCGCCGGCGTTGTCAGTCCCGCGCGGGATCGTGTAACTGTCCATTCAGTCTAGATCTTCCGAGAAGCAGCACAGGAAGCACGCAGGACCGGAGAGGGTCGCAGGGATCCACCTGTGCCGGAGAGGGGAAGGAGGCGCGTGCAGCAGCCAGACCTCACGCAAGTCTGGTCCCGAGTGCGGGAGAACGAGAGTGAGAGCATGCGTAGGTCGCTGTGCGGACCGAGGCTCCACGGTGCCATCCGCAGACCTGCGCACAAACACAGTGGTCGTGGCAGCTCGGCGTCCCCCAGGCGTGGGTGTCTTAGACCCTTCGCCTCACGGCTGGGGTCATTGGCTGGAGAGGCGTGACCTCGGTCACACACCAGAAGAGCCCAAAGTTCAGCGGCCGGGCCTGTGATACTCCGCCTGGAGCCAAGTCTGGCACGAGCGCTCTCATGGTCGCCACAGACACTTTAAACACAAAAGGATTCTTCGAAGTACCCCGCCGGGTGACCAGGGGGTATGAGAGGAGTGGAAGGTGGCACCGAGAAGGGTGGTGGTAATGACGGCAGTGGGAGGGAGTGGCCTCAGGGAAGTGTGATTTCGGAGTCCTGCCAGCAGTGAGGACCTCCAGGGATTCTGCAGGGCAAAACGCAGGACGGTTCGAGGACAGTGTCTGTGTCTGTCTCTTTAGCGGAACTGTGAGTAGCGGGGCATTTTCGTAAAATGGGAGAGCAAGGGGAAGGAGTTCTAAAGAAACACTAATTAATTTTTCTGTGTTAGATGCGTTTATCGTGAGATACTTATTAGATGAAAAATAAAATATGTAAGGAATGTAATTAGAAAAAAGTGCAAACTTAAGGAAAGGATGTAATATAATTTGAGAAATGACTTAATAGGAGTCATACGCAGTTCTGTGATAGTTGATAAGATTATTAGAGAAGTGAAGATGACCGAGGATAAGTTATTGTGCAGCTCAGCTCGACAAACCTGGGCGAGCTGGAAGAGCCACGAGAGTGTCTGCAGACAACGGAGCGGAAGAGCCACGAGAGTGTCCGCAGACAACGGAGCGGAAGAGCCACAAGAGTGTCCGCAGACAACGGAGCGGAAGAGCCACGAGAGTGTCCGCAGACAACGGAGCGGAAGAGCCACGAGAGTGTCCGCAGACAACGGAGCGGAAGAGCCACGAGAGTATCGCACTGTAGAAATCTAGGCACACAACCAGTTTTGAGAAAGAAGGAGAATCAGTAATATCCCAGGACACTTTGAAACTAAGAGAAAAGATTTAAGAAGTGGCCATTTAATACCCAAATAGGAATCTCGCTCTGGCTCCCTTAACCCTGGCATAGGATTATAAAATTAAGCTCATGGTCCAGGCAAGGGCCATGCTTCTAACAGCCAGATATCACACGGAGCTCTGTTATTCCATTTAGTTGTATATGTTGATCTTAACTGACTGTTATGTCATGCAAGCTGTGACTGAGTACTCCACATTAATCATGCTGAAGTTTTAGTCTTTTTCCGCAACTTTGAAAACTCTTTAAAAGACAGAGCAGTGGCACGTTCCCTGCTGAGTGTGTTATCAGCCAGCATCACACGGTCCCCAGACAAAGCCCGGGAGGCGAGGTCGGTGCTGGGGAAGAGCTGCGTTCAGCGCGTGGCGCTGAGCCCTGTTAGTGACGCAAGAGAAAGAGAGGGGCTTCCCGCAGCGCTCCGTTCGGTTCTGGTGGAAGCTTCATCTCACTGGTAACATGTGTCCCTGGCCCCTTCCTGCTTGGAGACTGTCCAGAGGTCAGTCCTGAAATCGGCAGAAGCTCCTGGGGAAACTTGCTACTGTTTGAGTCCTTTTAAGTGATTCTTTATCCTCAAGCTTCCAACATGGAATTTAGGAGTTTAAATTAACTTTGCTTCAGAATATAATATTTGGACATTTTTTTTTTCTATTTCACGGTTTGCTTCTCCTGACCTCCAATGCTTAAAAAATGAGTATTTTCTAACTGGTAGTTAGAAATGATGAAACTGTAGTGATGATTCTCCAAAACCAATGTATCCATGGAGAGTGAAGATGTGTGGTGTGTGCATGGTGGAGGCGGAGGGTGGGACCATCAGCTCATGGTACAACTTGAAGACGGACCATTAGCTTCTCCGTATGCAGACCTTTCCTATTATGTGCCAGAGAACCCAGGAGTGAAGGAGGCCTGGGATTTTATTTATTTTACTACATTTAGTATCTGAAACAGGTGTTAGTGGCTTTGAAAATGAAGGATACATCATCTGTGTTGCCACAGTCCATTGATCCTGAGACGGCTCGGACCTGAGGGAGTTCGGCCTGAAGAAAACACCGATGACATGCGGACTGCCAATAAGCGTTTGCTGTGCTGCCGTGCGGAACAGCAGTCAGGTCTGCTCCGTGAGGCTCTGCAGGCCAGGCTGAGACTAACACAGGGGAACTTTCCGGAAGCAGATGTAGACTACAGAGTAGAAGCAACTTCCTAACATAACTGCTTGAAATTAAAGAAGTAATAGAAAGAAGTGATCCGTTCCACGTTCCCTAAGGTACTGAGTACTGACAATTCTTAAATTGTCACAATTTAAGTACACAATTCTTAAATTGTGTACTTCTTCTCTTGGGTGTGTGCTGGAAGCGGATGACGTCTAGGTCACTTCCTAGCAAGTTACAGAGTTCTTTTAGAGTTTACAAAACATGGAGGTGTATTAAGCAGTGAATAAAACACTTTGATGGTTACTCTCTCTTTCAAAATGAATGTTATTATCACTGTATTTGACATTAGTCACATTGAAAGATGTCTACAAACTGAAAAGTCCAGTCCTACTCACATGGATGGAGATAACTTCAGAAGCCAGGACCTCTTTAGTTATATATAGTATTCAAATACGTTTAATATTCATCTAACTCTAATTTCTTTTACCCCTTTCCTTCTAAAAATTCCTCAGAACTTAAATGCATTCTCACTTACTCTTTACAGTATAAATTATCTTACATATTTAAAACTTGCTAGATCAGGTGTGGCTTAAATATTATTTCTTTTTCAAATGTATATACTCCAATATAAAATGAAAGGAATTGCTAATAACTAGAAAATATGAAATCATCAAAGAAACAAAACCTTACACTAACTAATGCCTCTAAAGAAATGAACTTACAAATGGCTTGAGAAAGGACTCAAAGCATCTTCCAGAACTTCACTGGGTTCCAGAAGAACCCCCACAGACAAATAAAGGACGTTTGGAAAATAGTGCATGAAAACAATTATAAATCCAAGAAAGAAAACAAAAATAATTGCGGAGGTGAATACAATGACTGCAGTTAAACAGTCAATAAAAACTTCAATAGATTCAGTAAAGCAGATAAATCAGTGAGATTGAAGCAATTCATCTGAAATTACTCAGAGGAATAAAACACAAATGAAAACCTATTAAAAAGTATGAAGACAACCTATATCAGTACCATCAAGACAGTGGATGCAGGCATTATGGGAGTCAGGAAAAACAGAAAGAAAAAGGGAAAGGAGACTTGCTTAATAACATGACAGAACACTTGCCAAATGTAGAGCGAGGACTGAACATCCAGGCCCAAGAAACTTGAAGAACCCCAAACTGATTAATTAAAAGTAGATCTTAATTGAGACACATTACAATTAAATTCTCAAAAGTCAAGAAAAATAGAAAATTTGAAAGCATTCAGAGAAAATCAGAGACAAAGACCAACTCACACACTGTAAGTGTCAGTGTGCTTCTCAATAGGATATTTAAAAGTACACAGTGAGTTCGAACTGCCGAGTGAAGTAAAAGCTGTACTGAAAACTACCAGCCCTCACTCGCTGTCCTTCAGCCGTCCAGAAATAAAGATGTTCTCTAAGACATGGCAGCTCTAGGGTCACATCACCACTAGTCTTACCTTATAAAGATGATAATGTGAGTTTTTAAAGTTGAAATAGAATCGCTAACAACCAAAAACTTATAAAAGCACAAAACTCAAGCAAAAGGTAAGTTCTCCAGTGATTATGTGTGAGTCGCTTTAACTCTAGCATGAATGTTGAATGGTAACAATATCAAATATTGCCATAGCAATTTGTCATTAGACATGTAATATATGAAAAATGTAAGCGGGAACATCAATCAGATCAATAAAAATAGGGATGAAAGATGCAGCAATTTGGTATGTGGTTCAAGACAGGTATTTACCAGCTAAAATAGACTTTTAGAAGTCTAAATTGCTTTATGAAAGCCTCATGGGGATTGTAAAGAGAAACTCTGTGCTAGATATACAAAAAAAGAAAGAGAAACAAATCAAAATAATATAAGAATAATCACATTACAAAGCAAACCACACTAAAAGCAACTAGAGGAGTCAGAAAACAAAATTTCAGTAGTAAGTTCTTTTACATAGCCTATCTTTTTAGAAGATAATGATTAATTTAAATTACCATCTGTTAACTTGACTACATCCTTCAGAAACTGAATATTTTCTCTAAAGTGAATACTTTAATCTTGTGGACCACACAACCTTTATCATTTTTAACTAACTTGATACTTTAGCATAAAAACATCCATAGGAGATAAACAAATCCATGTGACTTCATTTCAATAATATCTTATTTTCAGATTAAAATTCTGGATCATATTTGGCCTGCAAGGCATACGTTTTCAAACCTTGGCCTGTTTCATCCTCTGTTGGTGTCTGTAATCTTGCATCTGTCTTGGTTATTAAAACATTCTGCGTTTTATATGTCTAGCAATTTTTGGTGACTTGGCAGACATTGTAAGTAAGAGTCTAAATGCCTTCTATAATTGTGTGTTTCATCATGGATTACTTCTTGTCGTGTTATCAGGGTTTTGACTTGAATCAAAAATGATCCCTGAACTCTCCCGTGTTCTGGGTGGAGCTGGGGAAGGTGGTTAAGGCGACTCGCGGCTAGGGGGTACCGTGCGGCGGAAGGGCCGGGTCTGTGGCGCCCGGACCTGCACGCGTGTCTTCCCTTTGTGTCCTTGCTCTGCTCTCCACTTCCTGGCTGCTGCGTTACGGGCAGCTTCCCTCCGCCAGACCCTTCATCCTGTCTGCCCTGGAGCCAGCGATGGCAGAAAACTGGACCTAAAATAAATGATCGCTCCTTTCATTTGTGGGATCCAGGTGTTTTTAGAATGGGGTTCTCCTTGTTGAAGGTCATCAAAATCTTACCTTCATTTGGCTTCATCTTAAAGAGACTGAATCTGGGTCAGTGACTTCGGTTCCTGTGCAATTGTTATCCTCAAATTGCTTATTGAAATCCGTTGGGATATTTGTCTCCACAGCCTTGAAATACTCAAACTCATCCTTCACCTTGAGTGGTTTCCTTCCCATACATTTATCCTCACATTGCCAGAGAACTGGAAAATGAGAGGTCTCCAGGAGAACAGCGCCCGTGTCTGGGGAGCCCCTTCTTCAGGCAGTCTCTTTATCTCCCCTGGCAAAACAAGACGTGGATGACTTCTGTCTGCCTTCTAACACTGCCAGTTCTGTCTCCCCTGCCTCCCTACCGCACAAGAATTCAGCAGATAATCTGTGGGAGAAGGAGGCCTTCAGTTAAACTCTCTTGCATTCCCAACGCACTTTTCCACCTCTGCGTCGCCGCCCGAGCCGTGGCTAGGTGCCCTTCCGCACGGTGGAGCTTCCTCTCCCGGCGCGGGAAGTTTGGCCGACGCCAGAAAGTGTTCACGCGAGGCCCAGCCAATGGCCACCATCATCAGTCTCTTTCAAGACATTTACTTCCACTCTGAAATGGACTCTCTCAAAGTCCATTTGTTTCTAGGTATTTGAAAGTAATGTTATGCATATTTACCTAACCTTGGTAAACAAATACATCTTTACACATGTATGCACACGTGTCGGTACATGTATGCATGCTGACATACACAGTGGACATATTCAGTTCACTAACCGTTTTGTTTGCACACACTTTGGTTCCCAAAAAGAAGTAATTGGCAAAATTTTGTTTTCGTTTACAAATTGTGCATCAGGTAGCAAACACTACTGTGGCTGTCTTTCCCACACAAGCCGAGATGTGGTCAGCTTTTCCGTAGTTGGGGGAAAGATTAATTTTTTAACCCAGGTAAAACTGTATACACTGTATCAGTTAAGATTCACTAGAGAAACATACACAGCTAGCATAAATCTATCCATCTATCTATCTATCCATCTGTCTATCATCTATCCATCTGTCTATCATCTATCTATGCTGTTCTAGGTTTTATTTTTTAATATATTCCCATAATTGAGATAGTTGAGCCAAAGGTAGGAATCTTTTAAGTGGCTATTAAAATTTTTACTCAGAATATTTAAGATATACTGTATTTACAAGCATTTAGTCGTGTTAACCTCACACAACAAAATGAAAAATATGTATTATTTATATAATAAATTATTGATCAATCAGTCAATTCAGTCAGGCAGGCAGTATTCTGTGTATCCATCTAATGTGTATCAAGGACTGAGCTAGACTATGGAGTACCTTGACCAACAGGCTAGAAACAATCGCTACATTTATGAAATTTAAATTCTCATGGAATACAAAATACGTTAGCATCTTTGTCTGTTATTTAATCTGCAAATTGCTCTCTTTGTTTCCTATTTTTCTTTGTCCTATAAATTTCATTTTCCCCTAGTAATTATGATGACTATGGGGTCTTCATGAATTATTATTTCTCTAGCTTGTATAGACTATGCTTAGAAAACTCTTCTTTATGTGAAAATTTTAAAAGCCAGACACTTATGTTTACTCCTGGCAGTATCTAGTCTAATAAACAGTATTATTTAATAGATAGTATTTTAGTCTAATAATTTAGATGATATTTTAAATTTATTTCCTTAAATGATGATCCCAACATAATGTTTTAAATACATTATTTTAAATTAATCAATTGGTATGTCTTTCTTAATACTATATTTTAAATTTGTACATTTACTAAGATGTACAAATTAAAACTTTTTTTTGTTTTTCAAATTCAGATTATTTTAAATATATTTAATTACTACAGATTTAAGATATATTTTACTATTTGGAAGGCTTGATTTCCTTTTTTGTCAAGGTATTAAAATGAATTAGGGTCTTTCATTTTGATGAAGAAGTATATATTCAGAAAGAGATGATAAGTGGAACTGAGAAAGACCAATGTAATTGGTTGAATAATTTTTCATTACTTTTTTTGAGACAGTCCCACTGGAGTTCAAAGTGGCCCTGAACTCACTATGTAGCCCAGGCGAGCCTTGAACTCAGCGATCTTCCTGTCTTTGCCTTGTCATTGCTGGGATGACAGGGGTGAGCCTCCACACCTGGCACTGTGGTGTGTGGTCTTGATTTCTGGTGGGCGTGAGTCACTACGCCTGCCATTCTGGTGTGTGGCACTGGGCATCAAACTCAGGGCCTTGCATTTGCCAGGCAGATGCTGGAACCACTGAGCTAAATCCCCGGCCCTGGTTGAATATTTTTTAAATCATAATTAAAGGAAAACATTAGTGAGCCAAAGTAGGTGTGCAAATGCACTTGTGCACGTAACTGAATTGAGGACTGGGGAGCTGTGGAGAGCTCCAGGGTGAAGCATCTTATTGGCTGTTTTCCGCGGAGTTTCTCTAGGAAATTAACTCGGAAACCTTTGATCTCCGTCCATGGGAAGGGCCTGCTGGTCTCACGGCTCTCCCGAGGGTGCTCCTCCCCCTGGTGGGCCCACCAGCCCAAGCTTCTTGCACTTTCTGGTTTCACTCGCTTAGGGTGACTGGGCTGCTGGGGTACTGTGGGAGGCGAGGACACGGGGGAGTTTCCTGGGCGTTCAGGGCCAGGTGTGCAGAGGACGTGCTAGGAGGCTCCTGGAGATTTACTAGAAACAATGAAAGGAGGTGAAATGCACTCTCTGTTTATTGGCTTAATTTTAGATTCAACAGGCAGAATGTTATTTTGTCAAACTGTGGTAGGACTTTCTAAATTCCTACTCACAATTTCAAAAAATGATTTTTCATCAGCAAGAAATATTTCACAGAAGGCACTGTCTCACTCATTGCTCTTTCACCCTGGCTGGTATATAGCCTTTGACCCAGTTCCCATTATCGAGAGTACAGCACCGCATGAACCTACCGCGGGGGAAGCTCGGAAATGTCTTCTTGTGTGTGCCCAGGGAGCAGAAAGTGTTCGATGTCCACCCAGTTCCTTTCTCCCACGGAGCTCCCAAAAATTTACATTAAATTTGCTGTACGTGTTGCTTGATGTCCTTTGTTGACAAAGCATATTGCCGAAGTTGAATATTTTAGCATGATAAATTTAGCCATAATTTGATGCATTTTCACAGTTCTTATTTTTTTCTGATTAAATTGTTTGATATGCAATACTTCAAGTACTTCTTACGTGTGAGATTTTTCTACTAGATTAGCAGAAGTCAGGGCCTCACCAGAGTGCGGTGTTATCGGGAACACAGAAAACTTTCCGCAGATGTTTGCAAGCTGAATTCATTAACACTGAACAGCATATAATTGATACTGAGTATGATATCTGATATTTTGGAATGATCTTTTCATCATCAGGTCTGAGGAAGGGTTGACGAGAAACTTGGCAGGATCGGGGAATTATTTTTAGGACTTTCAATTACAAATGTTAAGGGTCTTCATTAAAAGAGCATGAAGATGGAGCTGGTGAAATCAGATTTCGCACATTGTCTGGAGTGAGGGCTTAAAACCGTCGCGGATTGGGGCTGCGGCACGAAGGGGGGCTTGGGTAAGAACTGCGGAAAACCGGCCGCATTTGCTCAGCCCGCGATGGAGGGAGGTGCACGCGGAAGGCGTCGGTGTAGACGGAGGAATCCGGGACATGTGCGTGTGTCTCAGGCGGAAACTAGAGCCCCGTGGTGAGTTTGGGGCCGCTGAGCCTGGGCACCTGCAGAGCGTTATGTAGGATAGTTTCTGAGATCTTCGTGTCGTAAAGTCTGGGATTCTTTATACGCGGAAGTGAAGAGTTGTTATGAGGAGTGGGGATGTGTTTCTTGCCCTTCGCTGTGAAAACCTTCTTCCAGTTTAGAATGCATAGTTACGCCAGAGCTTTCTACGCCTTAGACCCGAGTCCCTGGCTGAGGCCACACAGGTGGGGCAGGAGTGACCGTGATGTGAACCCCAGAGGCCCCCCTGCCTTTCACACTTGCCTTAGCCTTGAGGAGATGAAGGGACTCTGGTCCCTGTTTCCCTTGTTCTGATCTCTTTCCCTTCCTCGTGACTCTTGCGATTTCCAGTCACTCCATTTCCTAATTTTCCTATGTTCCCACCCATTTCCACCCTAAGGTGCACTTTCCTTCTCTCAATCCCTGAAGATTTTTTCAGGCCTTCGTTATTGCATGCGCAAGAGTTTTCTTTGCGGTCAACCTATTTATGTGTTTGTCTTATCTCAGCTGCAGACTGTAAAGTTTTTGCCAATTGCTTTTAAAGGGCAAAACCAGTGTTTTCTTTAGTGGTGCACACTGAGAAATACACATCAGGGTGTCTAAAAATGCACCTCAATGATTGTATCCTGAATTCACCTAAATCATTCAGGAATTCATTATGTAGAGCCCCAGAAAGGAAAAAAAAAATGGGACTCTACTATCAGAGTGCCAATCAGACAAAAATGATAAGTATCGCAAGAGAGGTAGAGAATTACATTTTTTTAGTCTTATATTTTCACTTGAGGACACTTATGAAATAAAAAGTCTTTCTTGTCTCCTACACTTCCTCTCCCGACTAGCGTGTTATCTAGTCGGGGGATTTGGGCAAAGAGAAGCGACTGTGCATGCTTCAGTCTCCACCCTGTTCTTCTGTCGCTGTTGTTCGGGCCGGAGGCCAGTGTTGGCTCCCTGTCTCCTACTGTCGGATCTGTGTGACTGCACAGCAGGTGTAGGTTTGAACTCACGAACTCACTGATCAATTCAGACTCTTGCTCTGCTGTGAAGCCTTGAAATTTTACATGGTGCCAGGTGTGGAAAGTAACGCGGTCTGAAGCAGGGAGGAAACACCTGAACGCCTGTTTAACCACCGTCCGGACACCGGATTCTCTAACCAGCTTCATCGCCCCGGTATACACACCCCGCATCATTCTGGGAAATTTACATGTGGTGGATTTACTTCTGCGATTAGGTTATGTTACGTGGAACCATTTACTTTAGGTTGAGAGGTTATCCGGGTGGGGAGAACTTAAATCATGAGCCCTTTGAAAGCAGAGATTTTTAAACTGATGACCAAAGAGGAAACCTGGATTCAAGTTATAAGGAGGATTGAAGATTCTGTCCGGAGCTGGAAAATGGAGGGGACCACTGTGACGGACCCCAGCCGTGGGTGACCCAGCTTCAGCTGGCAGCTAGCAAGGAAGCGGGCACATCAGTCCTCAGGAGCAAGAAGCCGCGCCGTGTCAGTGGAAGAACGGACCTAGGAAGGTCTTGGCCCCCAAGTTCTTCGTGCAAGAAATCAGCCAAGCTGACACCTCGCCTTCGTCAACCTGGCAACACGCTAAGCAGGAAGCTTGGGCACATGACGCGCGATGGGCTTCTGACCCAAAGAGCTCGGAGGCGATAATGCCGTTCCGTGGTGAAGATTTCTACACGGAGTCTTTAAATCAATGGAAGTCACGTTTACAAAGTGAAGACTCTACTAACACAGAGGCTAGAGTATATTTTGAGACTTTCTTCAAATTCGCTTAGAAAAACTGAAGTTCAGTAAAACCAGACTCATCACCATTTGCACAAACTCAGTAACAGATCATGCCCTGGGAGTCACAGGGAGAAAACCATGGCCCCGGGCCCTGTGCGGGGCCCAGACACACGAAGAGGCAGGAAGGAGATCGCGGCGGGCCTGGGCGGGCCTCGTCGGCAGCGGCTCCCCGGGCAGCGCGGCTGAGCCCCGTGAGCTGGAGGGAGCAGGCCTGGGGGTCCGGATCGCCGCGCCGGGTGCGTCGAAGGGACTCTGGGCCTCACGGCCTCACGCTGTAGAGCCGGCCTTTTCCGCTCAGTTTGGTTTACTGTGTTTCACCCACTGGAAAGCTCACTGGTCGGTACTTTTCTGATCTAGAACGTAATAGGCCCCAGGCAGAAACCCGAGGCAGGTCTTTCCTTCACTAACACTTTTTTATATTGGTATATATATATATATATATATATATATATATATAGAGAGAGAGAGAGAGAGAGAGAGAGAGAGAGAGAGAGCTCACAATCACACTCAACACTGGGGGATTTGTAGCAGTATATGACACGAGTTAATTCTCATTTTACCCATATCCCTACCCACCCCGCAACCCCCCCCCACTGTATACATGTGCTTCCTTTTACTTTTCGAATCATATTTATTCTTTTCCCTCATTACTTTCCCCTGGAACATTCCCTCTGAGTATTTCCCATAATCTATCCTCCATTCTAGAACTCAGTGACATCTACAGGTTCTCTTACCAGAGAGGAGATATGGTATTTAGATATCTTTAACATTACTTTCCCAAATTACCATGATCTTTTAAATTTCTGCTTCCACAGTTTTACATCTAAGAACAATCAATTTTACCTGCATACAAAGTCTAACAAATCCATGTCATATCTTCTTTGTTTTTTTGCTATTTCACGCTTTGCTTTTTGAATATTCTGTTTGTTCTGAGATTCTTATTGTCATTCATTTCTGGATTTTGGAAGATTTAGAAAAACAATATAAATCATCTCTCCTGTTCTGTAATTTCAGAAGAATTAAAAAAATAAAAAATGAAGCAAAGGAATTGAGGTTAAAGTAATATTTATAATGTTACTAGAATAAACTAGAAGTGGCTTCTACTGGGAAGATTTCTTCATGTTGCCGCTTCCTCTATACTTTTGGGTTTGTATATAACTACGATTCTTCAGGATTTCTGCTTTGTCCATGCACTGGAGTGTACCAAAGGAAGAGAGGATTCTCAGGGACTGCCGATTCTAGTAGATGAACTTTTTCTAAAATATGAATAAGGAGGAGATGTAGCTCGGTATCTCAGCATCTTCTTGCCAATAGGAAGGTCCTGAGTTCAATCCCTGGTACTACAAAACAAAAACAAAAGAACAAACAAACAAGTAATAGAAGATACGAGGTGCCTTCCATTTTGGATACCTTTCTACAGGAAAACATTAGGTCGGATGCAGAGTTGTCTGGTCATTCCATCCCATAGTTTTCTTTCAAATACTTCCTCATTTTTGCTCCTCATTCATGTCAGGAGAATGTACTAAAATGCTGGTTGAACATCATAGAGAAAGATAGTTCTTGGCCACCAGTGAACTTCACACCAGGGCGACGTGCAACATTAAACTTTAGGGAACTTCTAGTGCATATATTGTTATTTTAGTTCTATCTGCTACAACAATAACTCTTTTGATCCTTTCAATCAGTTCTTGCATTTAAAAACAAAAATGGGCCCCAAACCTCATAACTGTTTTTTTTGTTTTGTTTTGTTTT
>PVIC010036664.1:0-18475 GCA_004025085.1 Thryonomys swinderianus
TACAGGCATATTCTACATACCTGGGTGTGCCTCTCTTCAACTCTGGCTACCTGGGGCAAAAAATCTCTACTTTAAATGTTTTAAACTACTGCTGACAAGCTCAGTTACCCTAAGAGTGATAAGGTGGCTAGAGCACAGTAGTGTACACCTCTATCCCAGCACTTGGGAAGTTGAGTCTGGAAGACCACTGTAAACTCAACGCCAGCCTAGGCTACATGGTGAGCTTCAGACCAGCATGAATGACACAGTGAGACCCTATCTTGAAAAATAACACATTAAATACTTTTCTTTCAAAAATATTTGGGATTGGGAGGCACCAGGATTAAGAATGGGAAGGAAGGGGCCGGAGGGTTAGCTCAGTGGTTCCAGCGCCTGCCTCGCAAGCGCAAGGACCTGAGTTCAATCCCCGGTTACCACATATAATGCTGGGCGTGGTGGCTCACGCCTGTAATCCCAGCACTTGGGAGGCAGAGACAGGAGGATTACTGAGTTCGAGGCGGCTTGCCTGGGCACCACAGTGAGCTCAGGGCCAGCCTGAACTACAAAGCGAGACCCTGTCCCCAAAAAGCAAAAAAAAAAAAAAAAAAAAGAATGGGAAGGAAAAGGGAAGAAATGTAAGTAGCAATGCAAAGCCATAGTTACCTTTCCTTGCTGCAGCCTCTTTTCTCAGTTTCCTCAATTTCTCCAAGGCTCGAAGAATATCTACCATTCTTTTCGTGTCTGCTTGTTTTTTCCTCACTTCAGATAAGACACCATCAGCAGCTGCTTTGAGTTCCTGTTCCTGGAAGAGAAAAAGAGCCCACAAGACTTTGTTTTAGTAATGGCCCTACAACAGAGTTCACAGATGCTCAGCAGTGAGATTTCAGGGGATCAGACAGTCCCAAAGTCGAGACACTAAAGAATCTATATCCCAGTGGCAAAACACGCTCTACAAGGGCACAGCTGAGGAGCTTATCCGCCCACACTGACTCAAAGGAAAAGTTCTCCTCTCTGCACCTTCTATGTAGGCCTTTGCTTTTCTCAGAGTTTCTTCCAGTGTGATCCAGGGAGCATCTATGTCCATCTTACCTTGTTAAGTTGGGGCTTCCTTGTTAAAAATGCAGACTTATCAACACGAAGTATCAGGCTCCAGGGGACTCTGAGGGTTAGCTCAGTGGTTCCAGCGCCTGCCTTGCAAGCACAAGGTCCTGAGTTCGATCCCTGGTAACCACATACGATGCTAGGCGTGGAGATTCACGCCCACCAACAATCAATACCACATACCACAGTGTCGGGCGTGATGGCTCATGCCTGTAATCCCAGCACTCGGGAGGCAGAGACAGGAGGACTGCTGAGTTCAAAGCTTACCTGGGCTACATAGTGAGCTCAGTGCCAGCCTGAACTACAAAGCGAGACCCTGTCTCAAAAAAAACCAAAAAAACAAAACTGGGACTCTGAAAACCTATGCTGTTGTGTGCTACATTGTTCAAAGTCCCTACACTCTCTCTCTCTCTCTCTCTCTCATTTTTTAAAGATAGGTCTTGCGGGGCTGGGGACTTAACTCAGTGGTTCCGGCATCTTCCTTGCAAGTGCAAGGCCCTGAATTCTATCCCTGATACCACATACCACAATGCCAGGCATGGTGGCTCACGCCTGTAATCCCAGCACAGTACCAACAACATACCACAGTGCTGGGTGTGGTGGCTCAAACCTGTAAACCCAGTACTTGGGAGGCAGAGGCAGGAAGACTGCTGTTGAGTTTGAGGCTAATTTGGACTACATAATGAGTTCAGGGCCAGCCTGAACTACAAAGTGAGACTCTGTCTCAAAAAACTTTTAAAAAAATTAAGTCTTGCAACATCTTCCAGGCTGGTCTCAATCCCTCAGTGATCCTCCAGAGTGCCAGGATTATAAGGATGTATCACCATGCCAGGGCTAAGTCCCCAGAACCTCTTACATATGGCTGGCTTCCAAACTACTCTTCTTGATTTGGCTCTTATGTACAGTAAATTACTCCCATTCATCATGGGATTCTATCTCTAATATCCCCATCCTCTCAGATAAAGTTCTCTCTTCCAACATTAGCACCAAAAGCACAGTTTCACTCCAGCGTGGATTAGGGCTACGCCTGTTGCTTTTACTTGTTTTTAACACTTCAAACCTCTATTCAGATGTGAATCATTAGGGAAATCTTCCTCTAGGAGGGTCTACATTTCTTCCCTAAGCTCCTTAGAGCAGCTACACTTGAAATCTTAACATATGCCATGCTGTATCATCATGATTCCTTGAGAGCTCTAATCTTCCAAAGGACACATGGACTGTGTACTCTATTCTTGGTATGAGGCCCTGGGCCTAGCACCTAATAGGCCCTCATTAAATATCTACTGAACTGACTCAAATTCCCTTGGGTCAGAGTTCCCTGGCAAGGCCTTCTTCTTTAAAGCAATGATATTCTTGAGAATGCAGTGATGAAATCTGCCATCAAGATATTTCACAGCCAAGTTTATCTAGGGCCATAGCAGATGCAAGGAGACAGAAGACACTGGGGAGAACAGAGGTTGGAGGGAAGGGAAGTTCAGCAACAATCAAAAGTTATGAGACTGCTTTAAACAAATATTTCACCCATTTCCAGTTTCATTTTGCCTTTTTGAGATAGCCTTTGAAATCAGACAACTCACACTTAAATATGAAGTAAAACAACTACAAACTGATTGTGTGATTGCTGGCAACTTTATCTCTAGGACTCAATTTCTAGTCTGTAAAGTTGGGCTAATCCCTGTTATTTCTCAGGGTATTCTAAAATGGTCTCTATATGTAATGACGTTTGGAAACACCTTAGGGAGTATCATAGAAAGTGTTCAAAAACATCAGTTTTGAATCTCGAAATATATGTTGTAAAACCAGTAGACCAATCTCAGGGAAATCACTATCCCTGTCGTTATGAGCCAATTAGGGTGTGTATGTTCCCGGAGATAGGGCCTCATGTTCTTCAATTTTATTCTTGAAATCATCTAGGGATGGGGTCCCACTGAACACACCTTTAATCCCAGGTATTCAGAAGGCTAAGGCAGAAGATTAATAAATTCGAGGTCAGCCTGTCCAACTCTACACTGTCTCAAAATAAAAATGGCTGTGGATATAGGTCAACAAAGGGCTCCTGGGTTCAGTGTCCAGTAGCAGGGAAAATAACCATCTAGAGCAGTGCAAGACACAAGAATCAAAACACCTGTTAATTCTGAGTATTGATGGATGCATACAACTTCACAGTAGCATGCAGGTGACCTGTCCTCCCAGAGATGTAACTGTGTGATCATATAATTTGTTTATAGGATTGAACAGTGCATATGGAGTCTTGTATGTTATGCTTCACGAATGCGCAATTAACACAGAAGTTCGGCCTGGAAAGCTAACTATTTCTGATTTTACGACTAGGCAAAAAGGCTAAACCTGGGTTCAAGGCACTACCAACCCCCATCGTAATGCGCGGCTCCCGCTCTCACCCGCTTCTTTTCTTCCACCTCCTGCACGCACTTGACCCTCCAGCGGTCAATCTCCTGCTCCCGTTCTGCTGCCCGCGCTGCCTCTGCCTCCCGCTCAGCCTCTCGTTCCCGGGTCCTCTCACGAAGCCGCAGCCGACGGCGCCGAACCCTCTCCAGCCTCCGGCGCGCCTCGCCCACATAGGCGGCCTGGGACAGAGGCTGCAGCCGCTGGGCCAGTTCCGTGCGCAGCGGCCGGGTCTGGGCATGCAGTAGCGCCCAGGCCGCACCATCAGCCTCGGCCTCGCGCAGCGCCCGGGTCAGGCCGCGGAGTCGCCGCACTAGGCGCAGAGCCCCACGCAGTCGCGCGCGCACCTCGCCCAGGCTGGGCCCGGGTGGCGCGCGATGGGGCACCGGGCAGCCTACCCGCCGCGGGGTCCCGAACACCGCTTCCAACCACTGCCGGTCACGCAGGCGCTGCAGGACTGCGTCCCCGAGCTCGTCGGACGGCGGCGGAGCCTCCGCCCAGCGCGGGCTCCAGGGAGGTCCCGGGCCTGGAGGCGGTGGCCGTGGACGCTCGCCGGCGTCGTTCCCCGGAAAGGGCCGGTACTGGGGCGGTGGCGGAGGCAGCGGCGGGGGTGGCACCGAGTAGAAGGCGCCACCACAGCCACTGCCACCGCCGCGGCGCGAGGTCTCTGCGGGAGCCCGGGGCTGCAGACCCAGCGGAGGCTGGAGGAATGGGGCGGAAGCTCCCGGAAAGGGGCCGGGTCGCTGGGGAAGGGGCGGAGGGAAAGCGGAAGAGGGCAGCGGCGGTGGCGGACAGCCGAACGGAGCAGGAGGCGGCGGCTGCGGGGGCAGCGGGCCGGGGCGGCCCGGGGCGAAGAAGGGCGGCAAGGCCATGTTCCCGAAGGAGACTCAGAAGTGACAGGAATCCTCTGTGGTTCACCGGATCGTCTTCCGGGAGGAAGTGACGTACTACGACGCGCGACGCCTTACCACAGGCTGCACCGGAAGCGCGACGCAGGGAGTGGGCGTACATTCTACCTTGGCTCCTTCTAGGTCCTGGGCTACATGGGCAGTTCTTTTGCGTAACTACATCTAGTAGGAAAAACACACTAATCAAATTCTCATGCAAACAAACATGAACGCGTAATAATGAGCATTTGACTTAGAGGTTGGGGAAACCATTTGAGGCCTCGGTCAAATCTGAAAGGAGTTAAGTAGGGAGGGAAGTACTGTACAGATGAGAAGAGCATATGCTAGTAGATAGGGGTATGTGAAAGAATGTCAGTGTAGATGGAGGATAGAAAACGTGAGCTGGGGGCCGGAGATTTAGCTCAGTGGTTCTGGCGCCTGCCTCGCAAGCGCAAGGTCCTGAGTTCGATCCCGGTAACCACACAGAATGCTGGGCGTGGTGACTCACGCCCACCAGCAGTCAATAGCACATACCACGGTGCCGGGCGTGGTGGCTCACGCCTGTCATCCCAGCACTCGGGAGGTAGAGACAGCAGGATTGCTGAGTTCGCTGCGGCTTGCCTGGGCTACATACATAGTGAGCTCAGGGCCAGCCTGAACTACAAAGTGAGACCCTGTCTCAAAAAAAAAAAAAAAAAACGTGAGCTGGCTGGATTTTTAAGAATAAAGTATTTTGAGACAATTGCCGATTCATATACAGTTTGGCAAGAAGCAGTATAGAGAGAAGTAAACGTGGTGGCACATGTCTGTAATCCCAGCATTCAGGCCAGGCTGAACGAGAACCTGTCTCAAATTTCACCGATAAAAAAAGAAAAAGAAAGAGAAAGGAAAGAAAGGAAGGATAGGAGAAAGAAAGGAAAAGAAGGAAGGAAAAATGAAAGAAAGAATAGATCATGTGTACCCAGTTTCTCTTAATGGCAACATCTTGCAAAATCAGTATATCACAATCAAAATCCTGACACTGATGCAGATGAAACAGAACATCCCAACACTACCAGGATTCCTCATTTGTCACCATACCACTTCTTAACTTTTTCTCCTTTGTTCCTAGCAACCACTGATCTAGATTTCTGTAATCTCAGTGCCTTCAAGAATGGTCTAGAGGCAGGAGGATTGCTGAGTTCAAGGTTTACCTGGGCTACAGAGTGAGCTCAGGGCCAGTCTGAACTACAAAGGGAGAACCTGTCTCAAAAACAAAAAAAAGGAATGGTCTATATATGGAATTATACAGTATATAACATGTTGGGATTTGCTTTTTTTCTCACACACCATAATCCTCTGGAAAGTCATCCAGATTGCTTAAGAATTCTGTTCCTGGGCCAAAGGGTTAGCTCAGTGGTTCTGGCGCCTGCCTCGCAAGCGCAAGGTCCTGAGTTTGATCCCCCGGTAACCACATACAATGCTGGGTGTGGAGACTCACGCCCACCAGCAATCAACCAGCAATCAGCACCACATATCACAGTGCCGAGCGTGGTGGCTCACGCCTGTAATCCCAGCACTCGGGAGGCAGAGACAGGAGGATTGCTGAGTTCAAGGCTTGCCTGGGCTACATAGTGAGCTCAGAGCCAGCCTGAACTACAAAGCAAGACCCTGTTTCAAAAAAAAAAAAAAAAGAATTCTGTTCCTCTTTCATTGCTGAGCAGTATGGTACCATGATGTGGATATCCTCATTTTGTTTAACCATTTGCCTGTTGGAGGATTTGGGCATCATTTCCAGTTATGAATTATGAATAAAGCTATGAACATTTTTATACAGATCATGAGCGTTGCATGTACACCAACCTTCATTTCTCTGGGATTGAATGCCCAGGAGTACAATTCCTGGGCTATATGCTAGCTGCACGTTTAGTTTTTTTTTTTAGACAGGGTCTCGCTTTGTAGTTCAGGCTGGCTCTGAGCTCACTATGTAGCCCAGGCAAGCCTCGAACTCAGCAATCCTCCTGCCTCTGCCTGCCGAGTTCTGGGATTACAGGCGTGAGCCACCACGCCCGGCACTGTGGTAAGTGGTATTGATTGCTGGTGGGCATGAGTCTCCAGAGCAAGGCAAATACTCAGCACCGAACTACAACCTAAGACATACTTTTCAAAGCACTGTTAGTCTGAGGAAGGAATTAGATGATGGACGTGCCCCATTTTGTATTTCATCAAATATTAATTAATCACTATGCTAAGAGCTAAGGACGGTAGATAAGTTAAAAAGGGCTCTTTGGGGGCCGGAGGGTTAGCTCAGTGGTTCTGGTGCCTGCCTCGCAAGTGCAAGGTCCTGAGTTCAATCCCCGGTAACCACATATAATGCTGGGTGTGAAGACTCACGCCCACCAACAATCAACACTGCATACCACAATGCCGGGCATGGTGGCTCACGCCTGTCATCCCAGCACTCGGGAGGCAGAGACAGGAGGATTGCAGAGTTCGCGGCGGCTTGCCTGGGCTCCATAGTGAGCTCAGGGCCAGCCTGAACTACAAAAGTGAGACCCTGTCTCAAAAAAAAAAAAAGGGCTCTTTGGGCTGGAGATTTAACTCAGTGGTTCTGGCGCCTGCCTCACAAGGGCAAGGTCCTGAGTTCTATCTCGGTAACCACATACAATGCTGGGCATGGAGACTCACACCCACCAACAATCAATACCACATGCCACAGTGCTGGGCATGGTGGCTCACACCTGTAATCCCAGCACTCAGGAGGCAGAGACAGGAGGATTGCTGAGTTCGAGGTTTGCCTGGGCTACATAGGGAGCTCAGGGCCAGCCTGAACTACAAAGCAAGACCCTGTCTCAAAAAAAAAAAAAAAAAAAAAAAAGCCTCTTTACCTCCCATCCAAGTGCTAGGCTTGACCCTGCTTAGCTTCTGAGATCAGATGAGATCGGGTGTGTTCAGGGTAGTATGGCTATTACACAAGCCTTCCTTCTGTTTTTTGTTTTTGGCAGTACCAGGATTGAACTCAGACCCTGTGTGCTTCCAATGTAGGCACAGTACCACTTTAGCTAAATTCGCAGCCCAAAAGGGCTCTTTATCTTGATGGGATCTCTTAAGTCATGCCATGGAAATAATCAGAGAGTCTGAACCCTTTCCCCCAAAGGACTTCTCAGATTTCCCAGAAACTAGATACCAAATAATATTCAAAAGCTTATTTTATCTTAAAATTAATTATATATGGTATAGTTTTGCATTTCTCAGGGGGCAAGTGAGTTGTCACTACCACTTACTGAAAATTGTCTTTACCTAATTTGAAATGCCACCTTTTTAACATATTAATTTCCTATAGTGTTTCAGGAAATTTCAGGAAACCACCACTAAATCAACATGGGAAAGGAAAAGATTCATATTAATATTGTCATCATTGGACATGTGGATTTGGGCAAGTTCACCATGACTGACTATTTGATCTACAAATACGGTAGCATCGACAGAATCACTGAAAATTTTGAGGAGGCTGCTGAGATGGAGCAGGGTTCCTTGAAAGCATGCCTGGGTCTTGGATAAACTGAAAGTGAGCAGGAGTGTGGTCTCACCGTTGACATCTCCCTGTGGAAACTTGAAACCACAAGTTTTATGTGATTAGCATTGATGCCCCAGGGGAGAGGCATGATTATGAGCACATCTCAGGCTGACTGTGCTGTCCTTGCTGTTGCTCCTGGCGTTGGTGAATTCAAAGCTGGTATTTCCAAGAATCAGAAGATCTGTGAGCAGGCCCTTCTGGCTTTCACATTGGGTGTGAAACAACTAAACTGCTTGTGCTAACAAAATGGATCCCAATGAGCCACCCAAAAGCCAGAGGGGATACGGGGAAATTGTTAAGGAAGTCAGCATCTACATTAAGGAAACTGGCTACAACCCTGACATAGTAGCTTCTGTGCCAATTTCTTGTTGGAATGGTGACAACATACTGGAGCCAAGTGCTAACATGCCTGGGGTCAAGGGATAGAAGGTCACTCATGAAGATGGCAATGCCGTGAAACCACACTGCTTCAAGCTTTGGACTGCATCCTACCACCCACTCGCCCAACTAACAAGCCTTTGTGGCTGCCCCTGCAGGATGTCTACAAAACTGATGGCATTGGTAGTGTTCCTGTGGGCCAAGTAGAGACTGGTGTTCTCAAACCTGGCATGGTGGTCACCTTCACACCAGTCCATGTCACAACTGAAGTAGTCTGTTGAAATGCACCTCAAAGCTTGGAGTGAAACTCTTCCTGGGGACAGTGTGAGATTCAGTATCAAGAATGTTGCATGTCAAAGATGTTTTCACTGTGGCAGTGTTGCTGGTGACAGCAAAAATGACCTACAAACGGAAGCAGCTGGTTTCACTGTTCAGGTGATTATTCAGAACCGACCAGGCCAAATCAGGGCTGGCTATGCTCCCGCACTGGATTGTCACACAGCTCTCAATGCTTGAAAGTTTAATGAGCTCAAAGAACAGGCTGTTCACCAGTCTGGTAAGAAGCTGGAAGACGGCCTCAAATTCTTGAAGTCTGGGGATACTGCCATTATTGACATGGTTCCAGGCTAGGCAGCCCATCTGTGTCAAGAGCTTCTCTGAGTCCACTTCTGGGTCATTTTGCTGTTTGAGATTAGACAGACAGTTGCTGTGGGTGTCATTAAAGCTGTGGACAAGAAGGCTCTTGGAGCTGGCAAGATCATCAATTTTGGACTTTCTTCTGTTTTTGTAGACCACTGGGTGTGTGTGTGTGTGTGTGTGTGTGTGTGTGTCAGTTTTAAGTTACTAGTTTTTAAATTCAACACTTTTTTTTTTTTTGAGATATGGTCTCGATTTGTAGTTCAGGTTGGCCCTGAGCTCACTACAGCCCAGGCAAGCCTTGAACTTAGCAGTCCTCCTGTCTCTGACTCCCAAATGCTGGGATTACAGGCATGAGTTATCACGCCCAGCACTGTAGTGTGTAGTACTGACTGCTGGTGGGTGCGAGTCACCACACCCCTTACTGTTATATGTGTTTACTGGGATCAGAACCAGGGATTTTGCACTTGCTAGGCAGGCGCCAGAACCACTGAGCTAAATCTCCAGCCCTCAACACTTTTTAATGGAAACAACTTGACCAAAAATCTGTCACAGAATTTTGAGGCCCATCAAAAATGTCAAATTTGCTGGGCGTGGTGGCTCACACCTGTAATCCCAAAACTTGGGAGGGAGAGGAAGGAGGATTGCTGGCTATATAGTGAGCTCAAAGCCAGCCTGAAAGAGACCCTGTCTCAAAAACCAAACCAACAAAAACCAAACCAACAAAAACAAAAACAAACGAGAAGTTTAATGAGAAAAAGATTGTTAAAAAAAAATCCTCCTCTTGCATTTTGGACAGATTATGGACTTTTACATTGTTTTCCACTGGTCTGGGCTGTGATTCATGGACTGGTACTTACTGTTTTAAAGCACTGTCTTTAAAATCATAAAGGCAACCCTCTTTATTCTTTCAGTCTGTCTATTAAAAGTAGGAGCTCTGAGGGCCGGAGGGTTAGCTCAGTGGTTCCGGCGCCTGCCTCACAAGCACAAGGTCCTGAGTTCAATCCCCGGTAACCACATACAATGCTGGGCGTGGAGACTCATGCCCACCAGCAATCAATACCACATACCACAGTGCCGGGCGTGGTGGCTCACGCCTGTAATCCCAGCACTCGGGAGGCAGAGACAGGAGGATTGCTGAGTTTGAGGCTTGCCTGGGCTACATAGTGAGCTCAGAGCCAGCCTGATCTACAAAGCAAGACACTGTCTCAAAAAAAAAGTAGGAGCTCTGAAACCAATTAAATCTTGGTTCTGTCACTTCCTAATTGTATGAACTTGGGAAAGTGACTTCACTACTCTGGGCTTCGGTTTCATTACATAAAGAGTTAACCTGCCTAATTTTTACTTTTAAAATATGGTATTTTTATTGGAATATTAACTTTGTAAATTAATTTAGGGATAATAGATGTCTTTATAATGTTACTTGTTCTTGCAGACCCATTGGGACACAACATCTGGTACCAATCTCACCACCACTATTACAATGCCCTGAAGTTTGAGTTACAAGTTTCTGGAAAAGACTGGTCTGTGTCCCAAGTGTCAGGTCTATGAAGAACATTTAAGTAAGGGTTTTCAATAATGCTAAACATAAACTAATAAAACTTTGTGGAATCTCTGAGAACTAGGAGAATTAGAGGGACCTGGGAATGCAAAGGATAAACTGATCCCTGGAACGAAGCAGCTCCAAAGACATCTGTGCTCTTTGAAAACATCACCGCTCTGCAGTCCTTGTTCTGGTCAGTCACTGTAGTGCTCCTGCACTGGTGCTGCATGGACACACTATCACGGCTTTCATTTAGTCGTTTTGTTTTATTCAAATGGCGAAACTTAAGTTCCAAAATACAAATTGTACTTATACTAAGTTGTGTATGATTTAGAAACATTAATTATGATTTGTTAACAACTTCCAAAACCAAACGTAAGCTGCTGTGAGTAAAATGTCTCCCAGTGTCTCTAGAGTTTTCCCCTTAATATAGTAGAAATTACTCCAGTTTTCACTTTACAAAAAGGAAAATGATGCTATCAGAGGAAGATAATGAAGAAAGTTATAACAGGAAAGACTGCATGAGAAAAACCTGAGCCATTACGAGAGATACAAGAATCTGATCATTTCAAGCTTAAAAGTGCAATTCTGGTTCTACTCCAGCTTATGGAGGTACCTCTCATCTCATTTGTTATATCTAGCATAGCTCAACTTCCAAGAGGATTTAGAACTTGCTAATAGTTTAAGGTTTGTTTCCAAAAAAAAACTGGGTAAAACACAAACTCAAGACTCTAGGAACCAAAACACCAAAAACAAATATTTAAAAGTACTCTGATTTAAACAATTTCAAATGAGACTGAACTGAATGATATAGAAATCTGCATCATTATGGAAGGAAAGGAAAAAAGCTTAGAGTATCAAAATAGTTTAAAACTCATGAAATCAAATGATAAAATTTTCACTTGATAAGTCAACCCACAATGTTTAGTTTTGCTATATAATGAAGATTAATAACTTATAAGTTATTGTGAACACATTTCCTTTGCCTGATAGGAACAGAGATTTTCTTTAATATTCTATGAAGCCAAAGAAGAAGAAGAAGAACAAAAGCAACCAAGCTCTGTACTTCTGGAAAGTGCCAAAAAATCATCCAAAATACTTCAGGGTGATTTTCCATGACATTTCAAACTATTTGGAAACAAGCTGGTCCAATTTCTAAGATGAATAAAATTCTAGTATTTTCAGGAAATGAATATGGATAGAAAAAAGGTAACACTAAAGAATGGTACCCCAATATTGAATTGTAAAGGATTTATTTTCTCATTTGTAGAGTAACATTATTGTAAAATCCACAATTTTTGTAATACCTACATTGCTTAAAAGAACTAAGAATTTTGTTAAAGCACATTTTTAAAAAACTGAACCAAAGTAATGTACATTTTTATCTCTAAACATGTCATTAAGTCCACATAATGTCCTCTGTATAAATCAGTGTGATGTTACAACAATATACATGATCTCATTCTTATCCTAGAGGCTTCTGACCATGTATGATACCCCAAACTGACTCAATGCCTTTAATGTCAGACTGTAGAAACAGTTATGATCCTAAGAAAGAGAGGGAGAAGCTTTATATACAGGATCGGTGTTGGGGAGCTTAGCTGTTTGCAGCATCTGCTTGGCGAGGCCACCCCTCTTCCTCTACGCCAGAGTCATAATCCTCTTCAGAGGATTCTTTTGCTGGAGCCCTGTAATGGGAAAAGCCAATGTTCAAAGTTTAATTAAAAACTGAGGTAATCTTATTTCTAGACTCAAAATAGTAAATTCATCCCACTAGTTGAAAAACCTACAGGGGGGTGGAGGGAAAAAAACCCTACAAAACTAGAGACTAGTAAGAGCACTTCTAACATTAAAGAGGGCTAGTGGTGAGATATGGGAAACTACTCAACAGAGTTGCAAGTAGATTTTCCATAACAATTTTATTAGTGGGATAAACTACAACTTACACACCAACCCAGCCTATTGCCTACTGGAATAAAGGAAGACATGTTTGTTCATTGACATATTGTCCAAAGCTGCTTTTGTGCTATGCATAGTTTTGAGTAGCTACAACAGGGACCCTACGGCCCTAAAGTAATTAGCTCTTTAGGAGAAAGTTGGCTGATTGCAGAACAGGTAAATGAAGCAGTGGATCTGCTGAATTTGTCATCTGGTATAAAACTACTGTGATAGAAAAGGATGGAAACAAGGTTTTATGCTTATGAGTGATGTGGAGAAAAACGCATTTATCAATTAGAAAATCAGCAGTGAAGTTAAAATTTTTTTTTTTGAGACAGGGTCTTGCTTTGTAGTTCAGGCTGGCCCTCAGCTGACTATGTAGCCCAGGCAAGCCTCAAACTCAGCAATCCTCCTGTCTCTGCCTCCCAAGTGCTGGGATTACAGGCGTGAGCCACCACGCCTGGCACTGTGGTATGTGGTATTGATGGCTGGTGGGCGTGAGTCCCACGTCCAGCACTGTATGTGGTTACTGGGGATTGAACTCAGGACCTTGCGCTTGCGAGGCAGGCGCCGGAGCCACTGAGCTAAATCTCTGGCCTGTGAAGTTAAATTTTAACGTCTTAATTTTTACTACTTTTATGTCATTTTTGATACCCTTTCCTTAGAGGAAAAAAATAGAGGCTAATTCTGAAGATAAATTTTCAAAAAAGCCAAAATATTATTCTATAAACTCAAACTAGATTTTTCTACAGAAACTCATGCAATTTTAACTTCCCTTACAAATATAAGGATTACTATGGAATTTTTAACACTTAAACAATAAGGGTCTTAAATTTTTGATCTGTTCGGGGTGAGAAATACATTACCGAATGTATCCTGGTTCCTTTTTTCCTTCTACTACTTCTTTGTCAACCTCCACACATACAATATCAGAATTAGGGACTTCAAACATTGGTTCTAACAACAGCTTTTCCTAAAGAGATTTTTTAAAAGTAATGAATTACATGGAAAACAGAGTGTATACTGTTTTTCTAATATTAGGGATCAAACCCAGTTAGCTTTATCACCAAGATACATCCCAGTCTTTTTTTAAAATTTGAGAAGGTCTTGCTAAGTTGGCAAAGCTGGCACGGACCTGTGATCTTCCTGCCTCAGCCTCCCAAGTAGCTAGGATTTTAGGTGTGCACCACTGCCCCTGCCACAAATACTTTTATTCTATAGGCCAAGTGAATCCATTCAAGCAAGAAATATGAAGCCTCTATAACTGAAAGCTGAGATAGGTGATAATTCTTTAAACAGCTTCTAACTAAATTCATAAGTTATTTTATAAGTAAACTATCAGTCTGTGATTCTACCTATTTAGGCCAACATATGTGATAGATTAAGTAAGGGTCAACTTGGAACATGCAGTCGAACTGCAACAGCATGATCTGGGCATGGAAGATCCACCTGAGGATTGTTGCTAATGGCCATAAAAAGAGAACTGAAGAGAATGATTCAGCCTGTTGATTTCTAGATGCTTGCTGGGGATGGTTTTCCTGACTCAAACTAGGTTGGCTGTTCTTATTGGAGGAGGAGCTCCAGTCCTCACTGTCCCTGGGAATGGCTGTTGTCACCGTCAGGGCAGCTCGATCTTCACCATGAGTGTCACTTCCTGGCTCCCACAGCCTGGTGACACAAATCCTTCATCCCACCAATGTAGGTGTTCTGGCTTCTACGAAGGGCATTTGGAGCATCTAGGTGCAGATCCTCAATATGAACAAACATGAGACATTGCTGTGGGTTCTAGGCCATGGGGTGGACGCGTGTGGAACATTGCTGGGATCCAGGTCTTTAAGTGGATTCTTTGGGCCTCTAGTGTGTGGTTAATCTCTTGGACTCCTTTGTATTCAGCTTGAGTAATTACCATAAAGTAATCCTAGAAACTGTATGTTCTGTATTAAGAGTATTCCTTCGCCAAAACTCTGACTACAACAATGTGCATGTACAAAAAGATAGTAGTGGTGATGTATGCCTATAATCCTAACACTGAGAGACTGAGGCTGGAAGATGGCCAGTTGGAGGCCAAACTAAGCTACATAGTTAAGATTGTCTTAATAAAAAGAAGAAGACCATAGGTTCAGACTCAGATGTTACTTACAGGCATTTCTGGCTTACTCTATGACTGGTTCTGTTCAACTGACAGTCCTTAGTCTGAAACAGTAATCCTCAATTACTTCTACTAAGGTCTTTGATGACTTGAACATGTCTCAAATACAGCAGTAGATCTAAAATTATTAACTATAGAAAACTAGATTTCCCTACAGGTAAGGGGTGAGTTATACCCCATCTAAATAAAAATGACTGAGTATATAAAATTTAATTTAAATGTCAACTATATTACCTATTTTAATTTGCATGTTTATAAATCTGTCCTTCATCAGTAAGACCTTAATTCTGGGCTCTTATGAAAGAGTATGATCTTGTGTAGTTTCAATCAGAAGCCTGTTCAGGTGAGGGAAGGGACAGTGGTGAAATTTTTACAAGGGGTAAGAATATGGGGTTGCTTTGTGAGTAGGTAGATAAGTAGTAATTCATTGTACAACTGGACTTGGAGGTAGGGGAGAGAATTCAGAGTGAGTAGTAGCAAAAAAAATAAGCCTGTGTCCCTAGGAACTTTAATTAAAAGGAAATTTCATACCATACTGAAGAACTGAGAGGTAAAACATCATAGTATTTACAATTTACTTTGAAACAAACAAAAGTGAAGATAAGTCTAAGAAAGGGCTCTGGGCTTAGTTAAAAGTGTATGCAGAGGCCAAGCATGGTGGTACTCACCCATAATCCCAACTATTCTACAGGGTGAGAAAGGAGGACTGCAAGTTCAAGGCCAGCATGGGTAATTTAGCAAGACTCATGTCAAAATAATTTTTTATAAGGGTTACCTCAGTGGCAGAGAGCTTTTGTAGCACGTATAATGCTCTGGGTTCAATTACTAGTAGTGCAAAAAAACCAAAAGCCTATACATAATTTCAAGTTCTCCTTCCCATGATCCTGACTTTCTGTCAGAGTACATGAATGTCCTCTGATGTAAACCCCTCACAGTTCCTCTTTTCCTTTTGGTGTACTAGGGATCAAACTCAAGGCTTCACACATGCTAGATACATGCTCAGAGATACAGCCATTTTGTTCTTTTTTGGTGCTGGAAATTGAACCCATGTTCTCACAGGTGCTTAGCATATATTCAGTCCCTGAGCTAAACACCCAACACTAAAGTATCTTTTTGGAAACAAAAATACACTGTGCCCCCCCTGCCAAACACACACACACACACACATACATACACACACACACACACACAGAGGTCAATTCACTAATTTCCAAAAGGAAAATGGGAGGTTAACATTCTCAAAACTGAGACCAAGAAATAATGTAGTATTTTTTAAAATCATGCCAACTTACCATAATGGACCGAAGGCCTCGAGCACCCGTTTTCCGTTCTAGTGCCAATCTAGCTATGGCTTTTAAAGCATCCTCAGTAACATTCAGTTCACACTACAAATAGATTAAAAATAAATGAGAACTTACCTAGTATTTGATATTTTCCTATTATAATCATATAGCATTTAACATTCCCATCAGCTTGAACTATTAGTGGTACCTGCCTGAGATAGTCATACATGTTCCACCAGTGGTTCAGAGCATTACGCCCCTATCATGAACATGCTAAGCGATTAACTACTTATCAGCTGTATTAGCCTAGTATTGTTAAGTTGTAGAACTAAATGGAACCAGGGGCCTGGCTTCCTAAATAAGTTCCAGGGGGTTAACTAAACTGATTTACTGAAACTCAGAAAACAGAGGCAAAGTTGGTATCAATATATTTTAACTGATTTTATCTGTTTCAGATTTGAACCATAATGGTTAACCTATGCCACACATGCCACTGTGAGGATGCAGAGCCCCCTTTGAGGTGCTGTTACAAGTTGTATGACTTGTTTTTTCTAAACTAAAATCTCAGTATTCAGGTTTAATGGCAATGATGGCACTGTGCTTGGGTTTCAGTTTGAGCACTAATCTTCTAAAAGGCTTTCTTTTCTTTCTTTCTTTTTTCTTTTGCGGTACTGGGGATCAAACTCGGGCCCTTGTGCGTTAAAGGTTGGCACGGTACCACTTGAGGTAAATCCCCAGCCCTTAAAAGGTTTTCCATAACTGGACTTGTGCTATCACTCACACCTGATTACCTTCCTCCTAGAAAATCTTTATTCTTTTATTTTTTATTTTGAGACAGAGGCTTGCTTTGTAGTTCAGGCTGGCCCTCAGCTGACTATGTAGCCCAGGCAAGCCTCGAACTCAGCAATCCTCCTGCCTCTGCCTCCCGAGTGCTGGGATTACAGGCGTGAGCCACCACACCCAGCACTGTGGTATGTGGTATTGATGGCTGGTGGGCGCGAGTCACCATGCCCAGCATTGTATGTGGTCACCGGGATCGAACTCAGGACCTTGCGCTTGTGAGGCAGGTGCCGGCACCACTGAGTTAAATCTCCGGCCCAAGAAGCACTTGTTTTTACAATGCTTGCCAGTATTACAAAATGACAAGTTTGTTATTAATCCTTGAAGGGGTTTTCTAGATTGACATGGGTTTCTCAGGACCTTTTCAACACTGATTGGGCCCTAAATATTTATACTACAGCGTGTGAACACAGAACACTGAGGGATCACCAAAAGTGGGAGCAGGACTTGAGGCAATGCAATGGTGAGGAAGAGATGAGGACACTACAGGGAGATGCTGAGGTCAGAAACCACAAACTTATGCTTCTGACTGGGTATGCAGGCTAGAGTGATCTCTGTGTGTTTGCTACAAAGGTGTAGATGTGGAAGGTAATAAAAATTTACTTGGACAAAACCATACACAGTATGTCACAACAAAAGCACTTAGAAATAAAGTTGAAAGAACAATCCTTTAGCTCAGAGGGACTGCATATTTAGCTCAGAGGGACTGAGATAAGTTAATGATACCATTTCTCTATGTATTCTTGGGCTTATATTACAATGATGATTTTAATTCAGAAAAATAAAACTGATTCCTAAATGTCTAATACGATGCATTGTAATATACATCCCTGGATTCCTAGATCCACATTTAGTGAGGAATGGGCAGGATCTCTTTTTAATCTTTTAAGCTAATTTATGCAGAATTTCATTGGCAAGAAAATAAAAGTATGAAAAAAAAGAACCTAACCTTATCCATGCTGAATAAGGCCTGGTACTGGGGAATAACAGCATTCCGTGGCTCGGTTAGTATCTGTACAAGTGTTTTCTCATCCAGGCTGTGTAAAGGAACCACCACAGGCAACCGTCCCACAAACTCAGGAATCATGCCAAACTCAATGAGGTCTCTGGCTTCCACATGACGTAACAGTCGATCTTTTTCTTCAATGTCTTGGTGAGTATTTGACTCCCCGCTTCTGTTAGCAAGGTCTGCAGCAGCTGCAGCCCTTCTGCCTTTTCCCAGATTAGATGGTGTTCCGAATCCCAGATACTGCCAAAGATATGATATATATTATAAAGAGAATGAAGTCACACTGTACTAAGTAATTTACATGCACATTTCATGCTTCTGCAACAACTCTATAAATTATTCATGTTTTAGAAAGGTATAAAAAAAGGGGCCGGAGGGCTAGCTCAGTGGTTCTGGCACCTGCCTCGCAAGCGCAAGGTCCTGAGTTCGATCCCCGGTAACCACATATAATGCCAGACGTGGTGGCTCACGCCTGTAATCCCAGCATTCGGGAGGCAGAGACAAGAGGATCGCTGAGTTCAAGGCTTGCCTGGGCACCATAGTGAGCTCAGGGCCAGCCTGAACTACAAAGCGAGACCCTGTCTCAAAAAAAAAAAAAAAAAGGTATAAAAAAAGATTTGTAGAGGTTAAGTACTTTGACCAAGTTCTTACAGAGACAAAACGGCAACCCATGTCATTCAGTCTTCAAACCTGCGCCCCTGGCTCAGGGATTTAGCTCAGTGGTTCCAGCACCTGTCTCGCAAGCGCAAGGTCCTGAGTTCAATCCTGGTGAC
>PVIC010036665.1:0-18471 GCA_004025085.1 Thryonomys swinderianus
CTCGTTCCTCAGTCTGCTGGAAACACCAACCCCTTTCTATTTTTAAGAAATCTCTTTTCATGTTCATCAACTACAATCCTATCTTCTATAGATATTCTGAGTTCATATTGGCTCATTTTTCTCTGCATACTGTCATTGGAGTTTTTAATTTCTTGGATATCTGTTGAATCCATTGCATATATTTCATCTCTTTCCTATGTTGGTTGTTCATGGTTTCTATCATTTTCCTAGGCTCCTGTATTTTTAAATCTGTCCCTGCTTAGAGACACTAAGAACTATTAAACAAAGCAGTAGGGATCATATTTAAATAGTAACAATCTGGGGATGATGTGTAAAACAGGGAAACTTGTATACACTGTTGGAATGCAAATTAGTACAGCTATTATATATAGAAAAGTATTTGAAGGCTCTTCAAAATACTGATAGTAGAATTACCACATGATCCAGTTATACTAGTCTGGTTATATCTCCAAAGGAAGTGAAATCAACATTTACACTTCCCTATCTACTGAAGTGCTCTTTGCAATAACCATGATATGAGGTCCACTGAGGAATTCATCTGCAGATGAAATAAGAAAATGTGATATACTTTAGACTACTATATATATATGCCCATTATATATATATGACTATTATTCAAATGTTAAAAAAATTCTGTATTTGTGCAAAATAGAATGAACCTGGGTGAATTATTGTTGAAGTAGGCATAGAAAGACAAATATGGCTGATTTGCTCTCTTGTATCTGGAAGCTAAAAAATGTTAATCTCAGAGAAGAGAGCAGAATAGTTATTTCTAGAAACTAATTTATGTAAATGGATAGAGGAATATAAGGAGGCTAGAAAGATAGAAGGAATAAGTTCTAATGTTCTTGTAGCATAGTAGCATGATTATAGTTTATAAAAATGCATTATATATTTATTGAAGAACTTTCATATTTGAATTGAATTATTTATACATTTTAAATACACATCATGTTCACATTAAACATTAAGAATTTGTACCAGTATACGACATGAGGGAATTTTCAATTTTACCCATTTCCCTAACCACCCTACAACCCCCACCCCCTACAGACATGCTTTCATTTTTTTTTTTTTTTTGAGATGGGGTCTCGCTTTGTAGTTCATGCTGGCTCTGAGCTCACTATGTAGCCCAGGCAAGCCTTGAACTCAGCAATCCTCCTGCCTCTGCCTCCCGAGTGCTGGGATTACAGGTGTGAGCTACCACACCTGGCACTGTGGTATGTGGCATTGATTGTTGGTGGGGGTGAGTCTCCATGCCCAGCATTGTATGTGGTTACCAGGGATCGAACTCAGGACCTTGCACTTGTGAGGCAGGTGCCGGAACCACAGAGCTAATCCTCCGGCCCCATCATATATATATATATATGAAAAAAAAATATATATATATATATATTTTTTTTTTGAGACAGAGTCTTGCTTTGTAGTTCAGACTGGCGAGCTCACTATGTAGCCCAGGCAAGCCTCAAACTCAGCAATCCTCCTGTCTCTTCCTCCCAAGTGCTGGGATTACAGGTGTGAGCCACCACACCTGGCAATACTTTCATATTTTTAATGAAGAGAGGAATTTGAAGGATCTAAACACAAAGAAATGACATAGGTTTAAGAAAGAAGAAATGTTTTACCTTTATTCATTACACATTGTATATATGTATTAAAATGTCAAACTATATTTCATAGATATCTATAATTATTGCCATTTAAAAAGCAAAAGCAAATAATTTAGTTTAAATGAAATCCACAGCATACTATGGCATTTATACACAATCTAAATGTATTTTTCTTAATAAGACTTTTCCAACTTCAATATTCCAAAGCAGTCACACTCAAATTAAGAAATTGTTCATGTTAAAAAGAAATTAAATTTTTAGTAAGCAGAATTTTTAAAGTTTTGGATTTTTTAGTACATGTTAGCAGTATATAATGATTATATCCATGGTAGGAAATTAGTAATAGTAAACAAAGTTTTAACCCAAGTGTTTTATTATCAGGAAGAGTTATAACTAAATTTATTGTTATATTGTCCCATTAGTGTTGTATTTAGTGATGACTTGAGTATTACAGAAAAATATCTCATAATTTTAGATTATTAGATTTGGAAAATAAACCATAACAGTTTCATTTGTAGTGGAGTCCCTGAGTTTCCGAAATTTTCATGTCTTGATATTTGTGAAGCCTTCGGTGTCTCTTGACAGTGAAAATCTTTCATAAACTGTGATTAGTAATTTCATTAACCAAGAACAATATTCAACCATTCCTGTCTTAGATAAAAAAAAAATTCCTTTAAAAAAACCCCTCCTCTTTCATTTTTCAAAGTAGCAGCATTAAATAGTGTTAGAAATCTTTTATTACATGCAAATGCAGTTATTTGTGTTCCTGCTCATTGTGCATTTTCGTGTAGTACTGAATACATACGAGTATATATTATGTCTAAATTGTGAAGCATAATAATAAACTATGCATCAAACCCTCTTTTTAATGCAAGAACTAAAACATTTCTGAAGCCACTGAGACAGCCTGTGTTCTCCTACAAAGTTCCACTCAATTTTCTCACTAAATAGTTTTGGAGTGTTCAAAATATCTTCATATTTAAAATTAATAAATATAGATGTCTATTTTTACTTTCTATACTTGTTAAAAATAAAGTGTTGAAAAAAGATTTGAATAGATTTCTCTCTTTTCCACTCTAGAGAACTGAAGATCCTCATATTCTTGCCACTGTTTTACTTCTAAAATCAAGGATCTGATAATTTTTTTCTGTAGTTTTATTACTGTAACATAGCTACCTATAGTAACAAGTTCAAAGCTAGATTTAAAAATCAGTTATCAAATTCTACTTTTAAAAACATCTATTATTAACCATAAGAGAAAAGGTATTACTATTTTAAAGATTATACTCTAGATGCTTAGAACAGTTAAGGAATGACCAGGATTCTAGATCAGGATTCTAGAGGTATAAGTAGTAGTGTATTTTGTGTTTGAAATCAAGATTAGATACAAAAAAAGTTTCTCTTTCTTCTCATATACACTGCACTGATCTAAATCAGTTACTTTGGTTTGGATAATAATTCTTGGTATAAATTCAGTTCACAGCATGAAAGTTAAGGAACAATTAATCTCAAAAAAGGATGGGTTGATTATTTCATGTTTGGCAACTTTCCTTTTAATTATCCTTTTGTAGTATTAGTTGTATCAAGATTTGAAGTCCTGGTAAAGAAAAATTATCCTTTAGAGTACAGGCATCACCCTATATCTGTTATGTTAAATATATTAATGTATACAAATGAAATTATTAAATTTGCCTTAAGGAATGGTACATAATTAGGCTCAAGGCTTCAGTATGTTGATAACAGTATGAAACACTGATAAAACTAAAAAGTCTTCCTTTCATGCAAAATTTACCCATTTATTTTACATTTAAAAGACAATTGCCTTTTTTAACACATATATTTAATATTATTTTGTGGAATTTTATATCCTTGATATTATTTTTTCTTTTTTTTCCCTTTTATGGTACCAGGTATTGAAGTTATGACCTTGTGCTTGTAAGACAGGAATGGTACCACTGAGCTAAATCCCTAGCTCCTGAATTTTTTTTGTTCCTTTAATGTATCAATGGGGAATGGGAAAAAAATGAGAATCAAGGTGTGTCACATACAGGTACAAATTCTCAATGTGGAATGTGATCATAATGTATGTATAAAATGTACCAATTAATGTAATCAACATAAAATAATAATACTAGGAATATTTAATGATAGAGAAAATAAGCAAAATCTTGAAACTACAAGGTGAAGTAACCAGAGTTTTATTCTAGGTCTCTATGACTGGTAAAGACATATTTTGTTTATTCCCGGGGAATTCTGGGCATTTGGGAGACCTGGAATGGGGGTAAGGAACTGCCATTGCCACTGACTGCATAGGGGACATTAAACAGTTTTTCTTAATCTATATAGAATTGGGAGATTCATATTTAAGATCTGATCTCATTAAAAAGTGATATATTTTATATTTAGTCTTCACAAACTAGCATAAACAGAATGAGAGTAAACAGAAAAAAGGTATGTTAGGTACAAAAAGTTACGGTAAATTATTTCCTGATTTTCTATCAAACAATATTTTGTACAACAGAAAAAAAAAGATGAAAAGAGGTGTTATTAGTAAACAGGAGGAGTTTTTAAGAAAACCACATCAGATGTAGCATCAGTGACCATCAGCTGAGTACTTCTGGGAAGCACTGTGTGTTCTTCAATAGGTGATGACTTTTTTAGTCTAACAATCTCTGTTTTACAATAAGTGGAAATTCAGTGATCAAATAATTGACATTTTTAAGGTTTGGGATACATGTTGTATAATATTCTTGAAAACAGTTGTATCAATTTACACTTGAACATAAGAGGATAGAAACCACCTAACTCCTCAACAACTTTGAATATTTTTCATTTAGCTTTTAAAAATGTCAACTTGATATATGAAAATTTACAGCAGCCATTTGTGAAGACCAGTAATTAAATTCTTGATAGTCTTTTTGTAGGCATTCATTTCCCTTCTTCAGGACTATTTCAAGGATATACCTGTTTGTGCTGCAGCTTGACAAATTCAGACTATTTTCTTTATTCCTAAATTTTTCTGATGATATTATATAGATATAAGATGAGTTCATTTCCTAGGTCTTGATAGATATACTGAAAAATTTTTGTAGTAAATATAGCGTCCTTGAAGTCTCCTTTTATTTGATTTAGAAGTGTATTCTTTCTAGCAACATTCTGTGAAGCTGGACAATCTAGGTCAAATATAATGAAAGATGCTCTCATTTTTATCTACCTAAATTAAACCATTGGTTTACTAAACTAATATAAATGTGTAGGAGTATTTTTTTTCATTTTTTCTAATATTCTTGTGTCACAACAGAACAAGGTGAAAGGAAAAAAAATCACAAAAGAAACAGAAGAATTAAATCAAGAAGCATTAATTAAGAATGTATAGTGTTTATAATAATATTGGTTTTTAGGTTAGTGGAAAAAACATTATAGGTCAAAATATCCTAAAAGTTAAAAGAAGTTATAATAATAACCGGTTAATGGAATGACAAAAATGGGCAGAAGAGAAGACAGGACTCTTTCTTATGTTCCTTTCTGGGTTTTTTTTTTTTTTTTTTTTTTTTTGAGACAGGGTCATGCTTTGTGGTTCAGGCTGGCCCTGAGCTCATTATGTAGCCAAGGCAAGCCTTGAACTCAGCAGTCCTCCAGTCTCTGCCCCCCAAGTGCTGGGATGACAGGCATGAACCACCATGCCAGGCACTGTGGTACGTTGTATTGATTGCTGGTGGGCGTGAGTCACCCAGCATTCAATGTGGTTACCGGGATCGAACTCAGGACCTTGTGCTTGTGAGGCAGGCACTGAAACCACTGAGCTAAATCTCCAGCCCTGTTCCTTTCTATTTTTATCCAATTTTTTTCACCAAACAGAACTGCTTTGGTGGAGATATATTCTAGGACTCCTGTACAGCCCAAGTTGCATTAAGATCTTCAAATCATCTTTGAGAGAATTTTCAAGAAGATACATAACCCAAGTGTGCAAAAGGCTTCAAGACAGTCAGTCTTCCATGACTCCTTTCAACAATTTTGCATTCTTATCCTGCTTATGTAGAAATTCTTGAGCCACCAGAGAGATTGAGTCAGTGTGTATTTAAATCAGAGGCTCATAAGTATATGATTTGTGACATTTTATTTGTTTGTTGTTTTACTTATTTTTCCAGTAGGGGGACATGAAAAACTGATCTAATCAGTTTCTCCATTTAACCAGTTTCACAGTTAGCATTTTTTCTCTTCTTTTTTTCCTCGTATTTTCTTTTGTCTTTTTAATCATGACATGCAAGAATTCTCATCCTGTTTGCTTGTACCTAGCCAGATGTCAACAGATGGATTTAGTAGGAGGGAAGAGTGATTTGAGGCCTTGAGAGTAGAGCAGATCTTCCAGTTCAGTTTTCTATGGGATCCTTTGCTATGATGGAGATGAGAGTGCCACAGGCCTAATGTCACATGTTGTTCTCTACTCACTAGAGCCCATGAATGTTTATCTCTAATAGACATGTCATGGGTAAGAAGTTCTCATGGGTACTAAGTTTAAGACAAACCAGTGTCCCTATCCTCAAACAGCTCTAACTCCTAACACCATAGCTGGATGAATCAATGCTTGCCATGGTGATAACTATTACTAATTATTTCTATCTTCAGTAAACCCAAGATCATCCAGTGGCCTAGACCTTTCCTTATTACTTCATTTGTGCCATGATTCCACATTGTTAATTATGATCCTGGCTACTTAGAAGAGTGTCTAGAGGTGATTTTTACCATTTTCTTGTGTATAGGTAAATTAATCCATATCCAGTTCCTTCCTCTAGGAACTTGTTATCCTTCTCTGAAGGCAAGTAGATAGGACAAGGGCATGAGGGCTTGGTAGTCACTGTTGAGGAAAGTTCATCCATAACCACAGAAAGAGCATCAAGAAAATGCAATATGAGACTATCTTGGAAACCTTTTTTCAGAAATCAAAAATACTGTATTTATATTTGTATTAGATATGCTTTAGTATCTTTTTCATGTCAGACATACCAAGACATGCAGGAATAAAAATATGAACACATAACTCTATTCTCAAAGGAGCTTACGAATAAATAGTAGAGATAGAATTCACCAAAATAAAACAGCAGGGAAAATGAGACTGCAGTGTTGAACTGTCCAGGATCTTAGAACCAATTTAGAATCAACATATAATGGTTGGATAACTTTATAAGCCTTAACCCAATGATATCTTCCTCTTAGATATAGACTGAGGAATCAGGCATATAATCCCCTTCTCTTACTGTGAAAATCCTCATGCAATTCTACAAAAAGAGTTATATATTTTTTGTCCTTAATATATCTAAAGTTCCCTGATTGGAGTAACCCCTTCTTCTGTATCTGCTCTAGCAGTCAGTGTTCTGTGATGTCTTTATTTTTGTGTATTACAAATCTCTTTCCTCCAAACTTCCAGTTCCACTGCCCCCAGCACTTCTCAACTCTGATACTGTATACATTTGTTTCCGCTTAGGGTTTTGGCCATAACATCACCCTAGTTCAACCAATAGACATTCAACTAGAACTAGAAATGCTCCACAGTTTATTGGATGTGGGATGGTCAGGGATGGCTTGGTCAAGAGATTTCCTCCAAGGGGAATTTAAATATTTTACTGGAGTAACAGAAAATAATATAAATAATATAACTGATGGAAGTGTGGAGAATTGGACAAGTGAACACCAAAAGGGACTGAAGCCCAAAATTATGCTGTGAGCATCCAGGGGAACCTGCTGGTGGTTCACAGCAAGTGCACACTGAACTGTTCCAGAGGTGTTAACATGAGAATACAAATTTGGGATTTCCTACTGAGCGTATGAGAAGACACATGAAGGAAAAATAAAATGGACTGAAAAGATAACTATTACAGGAGCCATGACATGCTTACAACCCCCCCGCCCCCACCCAGTGGCTTCAGTGTCTAGGATTTCACAGAATCATTATATGAAAGAATGAACAGAAATAGTAGCAATAGCAAACACAACATCTGTATACTACTCTGTTAGGAGCTTCCCAACACTATAAGGTATGCTTTAGTATACCATCATTTTATATCCCACCACTTTAATAAATACTTGGATAGTTAACTTATAAATGGAAAAAGATTTGTTTGGCTCAGAGCTTTAGAAGTGTTGATCTATGATCCATTGGCTCCATTGCTTTGGGTCAGTGGCCAGGCAGCATATCATGGCAGAAGTTCTTGGCTATCCTCATGGCCATGGAGCAGCACAGAGAAAGAGAAAGGAGCTGAACACATTATCCTCTTCCGGGGAACACATCTTCAGTGACCTGAGAACTTCCCACTAGGCACCACCTCTTCAAGGCTTCCCCACTACTCAATAGTTTCATCCTGTGGAACAAACTTCTGTGTAATCCTCTATACACTTCACATCTAGGGTGCAGCAGTCTTTAAGGGTTACAGGAGACTGTATTTTAAAGGTCTCATTTATTTATTTTTGAGGCAGGGTCTCACTTTGTAGTTCAGGCTGGCCCTGAGCTCACTATGTAGCCCAGGCAAGCCTCAAACTCAGCAGTCCTCCTGTTTCTGCCTCACTAGTGATGGGATTGTAGGCATGAGCCTCTATGCCCAGCATTATTGTATGTGGTACTGATTGCTGGTGGGCATGAGTCACCATGCCCAGCATTGTGGTATGTGTTTATCAGGGATCTAACTCAGGACCTTGGGCTTGCTAGGCAGGCAATGGAACCACTGAGCTAAATCTCTTGCCCCTTTGATTTATTTTTAGTAATGAAGAGTAAAGAAAAAATATGATGGTAATATAAAAGGTAAACAAAGCTTATGTATTTAGGGGCTGAGGGATTGTGGGGTGGGTATGGGAATGGCAAAAAATAGAATTAAATTTGTCATATACTGGTATAAATTCCCAATAATTAGTGTGATCTGTGTATATATAATTACCAATAAAATAAAAATTACAAAAGAAATCAGTGAAATTACAATCCTGCTTCAGTATCACTTTTCATCTGTAAATGTAGTGATTTCACCATTATGATTCAAGGCAACATTTCCATATGGATGATAAGGGCTTCTCAGGTTTTTTAGATAATGTACAAACTATTTAGGTTTGAATGAAATGTACCTTTGTATGTGAACATTGCCTCAGGAGATATAAATACACTACAAATTCAATCATAAGGTAGCTTTCAGCCAAAAATGCAGCCTAAGACTTTTATCATCATAGTACACACAGACTGGAAGGCACACATTTTATTGCTTAGTGCCAATTATTTTGGAGCAAAAGAAGAGTTTATTCTCCCAGGTGTAACTGTGGAAAGCTAGTTTATTTCATGAAATCTTTTGAGTATCAGTCAGAACCTTCATTTCCTACTCATAATGTACCAGAATCACAGGTGCCCTTGTTTAGGTATTTACAAATAGTGCCTGAAAACACTTGTGCTCTGGATTTGGTTTGAAAAATTGAAATCTTTAATGACCAGCACTTATTCTCCAGTTCAATAAATATACAATGAGTAAACAGCAAGTCATCTCCACACACACACACACACACACAAATTCATCATCAATTGTACAGTTTTTTTGAGATTGAATACTGTACCACAAAGAAATACTAACTTTCCTGGACATTTCAGTAGACACTAAGTCCCTAGTTAAAGGTGGCAGAAAGTCTTCATTCTTTCATCACTCATGGATGGGGATAGCTTTATAACAGGAAGTTCAGCTTGACATGACAGTTCTGTAAGCTGCTGATTCCTCCCCAAACTGCTTGTGTACAATATGAGGCTGTTTGCTTGAGCAAATGAATCTATATTTGAGAAACATGGTAGTTTTCTGACACAGAATATCACTTATTATTTTCCAGTAGCTGTTTTCTCTCAAGAGTAACCTCATTTCTCCTTCTGCACAGGGAGGAGGACAAACTTTTATTAAGTTAGTTGCATTTTCACTCATGATACTGATTTGTTTAATGAATAGGTACATATTCTTTAAAACATTTGCTCTTAAATGTTGGCCTCAAACTTCTACATTTCAGCATTGGATAGTATAATATATGAAAACATTTGTGAGAACATATTTAATGAGACTCTGATTTTTGTATTACCAGAATAGAGCATTAAATTCTGATGAGTAACAAGGAGAGACATTGTTAAGCTTTTAATAAAGCTATCTCTTTTTTTGTAAAGTATCCATGACCTATAATACACATTAACATTTCACAGCTAAAAGTAGCAAGACATTTAAGTAATACTGAGACAGGACATATATCACTAATCATAAATTTATACAATAGATATTTCCCACCAAAGCACTACACTGAAGACACAGCAATTGATGACATACATTGTTCAGGTACAAGAATGAAAAAGTCTTTTGCAAGTTTTTAGTGTGTGCTCTGACTCTATTTAATACCTGCTAGACAAGTCACAGAGGCCTCCCAAGGGGTAACAACAGATGATCTCTTTGAAGGTTTTCCTCAGTTCCTGACTCCGAAGAGCATAAATGAGAGGATCGATGATCGAATTACACATGATTAGTATGAGGTACAAGTTAAAGTGAGACATGAAGCACACACAGTATGGGTTTTGGGGACAAGAGATGTAGAATACTAAGTGGAGAAAGAATGGGGCCCAGCAGACAACAAAAACTCCAATCAGAATGGTCAAGGTAATTGCACCCTTCATGTTAGCACCTTGGCGGATGGTCCCAGTGCCTGGGAGGACAGCAATCCTCTTAATGTGAAGTCTGGCCATCAGGAACATGTGGACATAGAGAGAGGCCATGAGAACCAGCATGGTGAAGAACATGGTGATGAGGCAGATGATGACAACACTACTATCTGAGTAAATGATGAAGAGAATGCCTGAGACTGTACAAGCCCCCCAGATACAACTTATGATGATCCCAACCCGCTTAGCCGTCATGATGTTATGGTACTGCAGAGCATAAAAGATAGTAAAGTACCTGTCCACGGCAATGGAGAGCAGGCTGCAAATGGATGCGAGCAGAGAGCTGCAGATGACAGAGTCAATGACATTATCAATGTTCACCGTGAAACTCTGCGTGTCTGTGTCCGTGCTGTTTAACAAGGTGATGACAATGGTCTCTGACCCATTGGAAACACTCACCAGCATATCTGCCACAGCCAGGCTGCAGATGAAGAAGTACATGGGGGAGTGTAGATTCTTGTTCTTAGCTATTGCCACGATCACCAGAATATTTTCCAATAAGCTTATGACACCCAGAGTGACAAACACCTCTGGGGAGACGAACAGTTGCTCATAGCACCCTCCGTCAGAGTATCCTTTGCCCAGGGGCTCGCTGGCGTTGCTGTGCAGCTCATAGGCGCTGCAGTTCCAGAAGTGCAGAGAAGTGTGCATGCCGTGCTGGTGGGTGGAGTTCACGGTCGGCAACAAGTGGATTCAAGCCCCCTTGACCTGACTGAACGTCCTGGGTAAAGGAATCTGTTACTTCCTCCGGGTCTGTATCCGACTGAAAGTTAGGAGACTGTGGCCGGCATGCCTGCTGTGAGCACAGCCACGCGTCAGACCTTGAAATGGAGTTTTAGTCTCTTTTAGGTCCGGCTCTGATCATTGCTTTAAACTTCCATAAGCTTTAAAATGCTTATTCTCAGAACAAAGAGCCTGTTGTTTGCTTTTTGTCCTCACTTCTGCTTTGACTTTTGCGTTCAGGTTGTTTCAAAATAATTTTCCCGGGAGCCTCCGTGCCACTGGGAGCCCCATCAGGGCGCATATGCTCCCGCCGGCTGACTCTGGGGAGCGGCAGTTCCCAGCCTGAGCAGTGCTTTGACTGTGAGAGCTGCATGCCGGCTGATGATTTTGCGTGGAGAAGAAAAAAAAAAAAAAAAATGTGCAGAGTAGCTCCTCCTCTGCTTTCCTCTGACCAATCTAGGTGCCCTAGAAGTCTGGGAGACAACAGTCCCGGTCAGGTGGAGACTGCAGGGAAATGCTGATCCCGGAGCAGAAACTTGTGGCATCTGGAACAAACAGAATGTGAGACACTGCATTTTCCTTTTCAAATTCTAAAGAAAACAACTTGATCCTTAGAGGACATTCTGTGTTGTCTCAAGAAGTCATAAAGCAGCGAGGTTTATTCCTGCTTGAAAGAGGTGTGTGGCTCTGTGTGTGTGTGCGCACAAAATGAAACTGAAAGCAAACAGTCCTATATTAAATTCTCTGCCTTTATGTCCAGAATAATGATTTAATCTCTTTATTTTGTATTAATTAAAATGCCAGGCAGTCATTTAAAAACACTAAAACGGAAAATATTTAATAACATAGGTATACATACTGTGCTATAAAGAATTGTATTTGTGATTATAATTTAGTAAAGGCTTCAAAGAAGGAATTATTTCTTATGTGTTAATATCTGAGGTTTCTCTACTTCATAGCTTCTTTTGTCATAGTTGGGAAAGATTTTTTATTCATAACATTTAAAGCCAAATAGCATTCATGTAACTATATTTACTCTCAATTCAGAAAAAAATCAATAATAAACCAATTACGCTGTTAAATTTTAAGACAACATTCTGTTTTACTTTTGCTGTTTCTATAGTTGAAGGCTTTATAAATTACAACTAGAACTGCCTTGGCACCTTTACTTGCGCCATCAAAGACTAGTAGAACAAGGTTTATACTTGAAGTTATGCATATATTGCTTAAACTGATTTTGAAAGATGTCACTAAAGTTAGTTTTCACATTAATTAAATCCAGGTTATGACATTTTTTATATTGTCATTTTCTTGCAGTGCCTAATTTTGGCTTCTTTGGTAATAGTTTGAAGTTTTTGCTCATAGGGTGTAATTAAGGTAGTATTTTTAGGGTTAATTCTGAATCCACAACTACTCTGGTAAGGATTTTATCCACTTTCCTTTGTATAACAAAACAGCTAAATTTATATCTTCCATTGATCTCTGAAACTGCTTGGGACATTATGACTGAATTCTCACTAATGAAGTATGGCCAGAAATGAGACTTGTTTGTAATCTTCCTCTCAGTTCTTTACCTTTTCCAGTATGTTAGGAAGAAGACTGGGGTGTCTTGCAAGTTTCCTGTTACAGATGCTAACATCATATCAGATGCTTGTTTTTTTAAACGACTCGACAAGAGCAAAGATTACCTCCAGCTCCCTCCATTCTCCATTCTTCAGGCCACCAATTACATTAAATTTGTTTTAAGCAAGTAACGACATTAAATTACTGAGATAATGGTATTTACCTATTACAACAGCGAATATTTCTTACTCTGACAGTCTGAGTTTCTGTTGAATCAGTAACAAACAGCAAACTGAATTACATGAGAATGCTTTCTTTCCTCTGTTTTGGATTTACCCCAGTGGTGAATCAATAAATGTTGAAAGAAATTTAATTGGATTCAATGGTTTAAGATTAGATGGTCAAATCTGAGTTATCTTCTTGAATCAACTTCTGACTTTCTGCTCCATACTTTTCTCGGTGGCAGAGTAGTCGTGTTTGTTCAAGTTTAAAATTCAGAATACCTTGAACTTGTCCATCTGTCTCAGAAATTCTTCTGCTGCTCCATTTACCATTTTGTTGGAAGTGTTTCTGAGCTCATATAAAAATATTACCTAATCCGAGGTCATGAGTAACTCCAATTATTCCTTTATTGATATGCTCTATTTTATCAAACATGGTTCACACACTTTCTTTTCCTTTCTTTTTGTTTTTGTTTGTTGTATGTGTTTTTGAAACAGGATCTTTCTAGGTAGTTCCAGCTGGCTTTGAACTCACTTTGTAGATTGGTCTGAAACTTGTGATCCTCCCTAGCCTCCCAAATACTGGGATTATAAATATGTGCCACCAGGCCTAGCTATTTTCCTTTATTTCTTTAACTATAGTTTCAACTAATGTTTTAAGCATGTTTATAATTTCAAGTCTTTATGTATGAAATGCAAGATCAAGATTTCCCCCGGAATTTTTATTGACTGTTTTTTTTTCTTTTGTATACAAGTCAAGTAGCAGAGACCAGGCATATTGGTGTCTTTCCACAATGTTAGAATTTATGGAATAACAACACATTCATGAGCTGTATCAATTATATCTGCCTAATTAGGTTAAGTACTCTGAGATGGCAATCATAGATTCTTTTTTGCCAATTTTCTGACTGATAGCTATAACACTCAGGTCACATGTTATACTTGCACAACAATATATAGGTTGCAGAATGGCTAAGAAAGGGTTAACAGTAGCTTTAGGATTTAAGAAGAAAGGAAACCAAGGCAGAGGGGGAATGGAGGCTGTTGATGAGTGCAGAATTGGTTCACTATCGGAATCCAGACCCCAGGTAGGCAGTCGGTTAAGCCATCAGGAACAAGGAGTGAGTCAAGCTTAGGTGAAACTGGGAGAAGGAGCCTGAGCTTCTAGCTTGTCAGCCTCATTATAATATCATGAAACCAGTTGGTCTCATGAATGTGGGCTCTCCACACATAATATTGGGTGTCCCTCCTTTTCATGACCCAGGTGAAGGAGCTGTTTCATTTGGTGGCTTGTGGTTACAGACTTTTTATTTTTCCTGATATAATGTACAGAAGTCTTGTGTCCATGTCTCCCTGTTTTAATTGATAAATTTACAGAGGGTAGTATGTAGTGTAGCTTATGTTTGTATTCTAAATGGATGGAAGGTTTTTGTTGATTCTGATTCTGAGTTTGCACTCAAAATGGAGACAGTTGTACTTACATAAAATAGAGTCACTCAGGGAAAACCATGGCCTGAAAACTACTTTTCTATTCAGCATGGAGTCCTTTACAGCAAAACACAGCCTGCTCACCTCAATGGCCATATTTTCTTTTAAATTTGCATGCGGCTTTTTCATTATTTGCAATTGCAATTTTTTTTGTTTGTTTGATTTTGAGACAGGGTCTCGCTTTGTAGTTCAGGCTGGCCCTGAGCTCACTATGTAGCCCAGGCAGGCCTCAAACTCAGCAATCCTCCTGTCTCTGCCTCCTGAGTGCTGGGATTACAGGCGAGAGCCACCATGCCAGGTACTGTTGTATGTGGTATTGATTGCTGGTGGGCATGAGTCACCATGCCCAGCACTGTATGTGGTTACTGGAATCAAACTCAGGACTTTGTGCTTGCGAGGCAGGCGTGAGGACCACTGAGCTAAATCTCCAGCCCTACAATGGCAAAATTTTAATTGAATTCTTTATTGGTACATTTTATACACAGCTCACAATCACACTCAACTCTGGGGAATTGGTACCAGTATATGACATGAGTTACGTCTCTTTTTTACCCATATCCCTACCCAACCCACAAACCCCCACACCCTATATACATGTGCTTTCTTTTTCTTTCAGATCATATTTATTCTTTCCCCTACCACATTCTCTTTGAACACTTCTTATTTTACAAAATCTATCATACATTCTAGAACTCATTGAAATCTACAGGTTCTCATACCAGGAGAAAGAGATGGTATTTATATATCTGGGATCCATTTATTTCACTTATTAGTGTGTCCTCAAGGTGTGTCCATTTGCACATAAATGACTCAAACTTGTTCTTTATGGCAGAGTAATTCTCCATTTTATAAACAAACCATATCTTCTGTATCTAGTCTCCAGTTGATAGGCATCTGAGCTATTTCCAAGATGGAGCTATCACAAACTGAGCTGCTATGAACATGGGTACACATATGTCTTTGCAATAGTATTATTTTAATTCTTTCTAGTATATTCCCAGTAGGGGAATAGTAGGGTCAAGTGGCACCTGTAATTTTAGTTTTCCGAGGAATCACCACACTGATCTCCACAATGGTTGTACAAATCTACAATCCCACCAGTAGTGGAGAAGGCTTCCTTTCTCCCCGCAGCCTCACCAGCATTTATTGAGGGTTGATTTCACAAATAGCAGCCATTCTTTGTGAAGTGAGATGAAATCTCAGTGTTGTTTCATCTGCATCTCTCGAATGACCATTGATGTTGAGCATTTCTTCATCTGCTTCTTGGCTGCTTTTATTTTTTTCTGAGAAGTTTATCTGTTCATTTCAGATTCTCATTTTTGAATTGGGTCTTTAAATTTGGGGGGCTGATTTTTAAAAAAATTCTTTATATACCCTAGATAGTAACCCTTTGATTTTTTTCATTATTCAGTAAACTTTATTGGAACATTATATACAAAGCTCACAGTCACACACAACATTGGAGAATTTGTACCAATATGTGACACAGGTCAATTCTCATTTTTACCGACATCCCTGCCTCCCCACCCCCTCCCCGCTCCCTATGTGCATACTCTTTTATTTTTTTCTGAATCATATTTATTCCTTCCCCTCATTATGTTCCCACAGCAAATTCCTTTTGGCTATTTCCCATTCTACAAAAACTATCATACATTCTAGAGTTCCTTTACCTCTACAGGTGCTTATATCAAAGAAAAGATCCTACTTCAAGTGGATTTAGTGGATTAATTCCTGTAAGTGGTCAGTAGCCTCCTAGTTCTGGAGTTGGGGTATTTGCATATCTGTGTTCTATTTATTTCACTTATTAGTGTGTCCTCCAGGTGTCTCCATTTGCACATAAATGAATGAATCCTGTCATTCTTTACAGTAGAGTAATACTCCACTAAAACACACACACACACACACACACACACACTCACACACATCTTCTTTATCCAGTCTCCCGTTGATGGGCATTTGGGTTGTTTCCAAGACTGGGCTATCACGAACTGAACTGCTGTGAACAATCGTGTACATCTGTCTTTCCAATGTGTTTTTTTAAAATTGTTTTGGGTATGTTCCTAGCAGGGGATAGCAGGGTCGAATGGGACCTCTAGTCCTAGTTTTCTGAGGAATCTCCACACAGATCTCCACAATGGTTGCACAAGTCTACAATCCCACCAGCAGTGGAGAAGGGTTCCTTTCTCCCCACAGCCTCGCCAGCATTTATTGTTGGTTGATTTTGTAATAGTGGTCATTCTTTGTGGAGTGAGATGGAATCTCAGTGTTGCTTTCATTTGCATCTCTTGAATGACCAGAGATGTTGAACATTTCTTAACATGCTTCTTGGCTGCTTTGACTTCTGCCTCTGAGAAGTACCTGTTCATTTCAGATGTCCATTTTTGAATTGGGTCTTTTAACTTGGGGAGACTGATTTAAGTTTTTTGTATATTGTAGATAATAGCCCTTTGTCTGACAAAGAGCTAGTAAAGACTTTTTCCCATGTTGTGGTTGTCTTTTAGCAGTGCCAGTGACTTCTTTTGCTGTGCAGAAGCTTTTCAGTAGAATGAGATCCCATTTGTTGATTCTTTCTGCTAGTTCTTGTGCTTTAGAGGTTTTATTCATGAAGTCTCTACCTCAGCCAATGTCTCCAAGAGTTTTACCTAACCTGTTTTCTGGCAGGCTTATTGTTTCCGTTTTAATGTTTAAGTCTTGAATCCATTGTGAATTTAGTTTTGTGCATGGTGAAATAAATAGGTCAACCTTTAGTTTTTGGCACGTTAAAGCCCAGTTTTTCCAGCACCCATTTGTTAAACAGTCTGTCTTTCCTCCATTGAGGCTGTTTGGCTCATTTGTCAAAGATAAGGTGGCTTAGTGTATCCGAGGTTGTGTCTGGATATTCTAATCTATTCCATTGGTCCTTGGGTCTGTTACTTTGCCAGTACCATGCAGTTTTTATCACAGTGGCTTCACAGTAGTGTTCTATATTGGGAATTGTAATACCCCCTGCCATGTCATGGTTTTTTACAATTGTTTTTGCTATTCTAGGTCTCTTGTGGTTCCAGACGAATATTTGGATTATTTTCTCTAGTTCTGTGAAGTATAGTGTTGGAATAGTAACCCTTTGTTTGAGAAACAACTAGTAAAGACTGTTTTTTCTCATGTTGTTGGTTTTCTTTTAGTGGTGCCAGCGGTTTCTTTTGCTGGCAACTGCAAATTTTAGTAACATAATGGAGCAATTCTGAAAATCAGATTCCTGGTCTTAGGGTTAGTTATTGCTATTTGTTATCATTGGTGCTTGTGTAGTGATTTCTGAAAATTTTGTGATATTTATATCCTACCTTGTATGCCAATGAAGTCTGTTATCTGTTATCTATTAGTTTATTGCTTAGCTTGTGATTGGGAAGAGATTTGCTTAGGCTCTTAGAACCAGTAGTTATTTATTTCATTGTTTTCTGAGAAGCTCTGTGCATATTAGGTCAAGCCTATAGTATACATCCAGGCATTTGATAAATCTACCTTCCCATTATTTTCTGTCCACACAGAGCCCTGAAGCAGCCATAGATGAGAGGTTAGGGATTTCATGTACTTCTTGAACTACAGAAAACCCTACACACATATGTCAAGCTTTCTAGATTCCCAAGAATATAAGCTCTTAAAACTTCTAAAGGATACATGCCTCTGTTCCCTAACTTTCATTTCAACTTTTTGCATAATGAGTTATTTTTCCAAAGTTCTATCCACTGCCTCCACACAACCAGATGTTAAAATCGCCTCTGGCTCCTTTCAACAAATGTCCTCAGGAAAGAAATAGTTCTCTGTGGATAAATTCTGAGTCATGCCAAATAAGAAAGCCCTTTAAGTTGCTTTTCCTGGGAACCAGCTTTTCTGGTAATGAAAATAGTTGTCAAAGGAGTTTCTAGCCATTTTGTTCTATTCCTGTGTGGTGCCTTTTAGGATTGTAACAGACTACTCTCTGCTAGGCTACTTGCATATAGGAAATGAGATTCAGTCACAAAGCTTTATACTGCAATTTAGCCATTTTCCTTGAATAAATTCTCCCTGGATTCCTTGCAGCCTTGGTTACTTTCTGGAGTACTGAAAGTGTTAATTCTGATAAATTTTCTAGTGGCACAGTTGCTATAGTTGAGGA
>PVIC010036666.1:0-18460 GCA_004025085.1 Thryonomys swinderianus
AAAAAAAAAAAAATCACTTGGTAAGATTTTGCCTTTTTTAAGAACTGCATTGTAGCCATTAATTTTTTTTTTAATTTTGTTTTAAGATAGGGTTTTACTGTGTAGCTCACGTTGGTGTTAAACCCATTGGTATCCCAGGCTGACCTCAAATTTATGGCACTCCTTTTGCCTCAGACTTAACTACTGGGATTACAGGAATGTACCATCACACCCATCTTTAAATTTTTCATTGAAACTAAGAGTTTTAGCAAATTGTGATCTCTTTGTGGTTTATTCACTTCCTCATTTTGAAATAACATACATTCTGAATAGCTGAACACTTTCAAAACAGTATCTACCATCTCTCTCCATCTTGCCTGTCAGTAATATGTAACAGTAGTATGTAATAGTTTGGGCTGTGCCACATATCGAAAGTATAGAAGAAGCTATAAAGTAAAACTTGTGCTATCCATTTAATCTTTATAGTTATTACAGAGCATTTCCTGTTTATTTGATTTTTAAATTTTTAAAATATTTTTATCACTACATGTTTGCCATATATAATTATTACATTCATTGTGAGGAGTTGGATCACAACCCTTGCCTTCCCACCTTTTTTTTTTTTTTTTTTTTTTTGAGACAGGCTCTCACTTTGTAGTTCAGGCTGGCCCTAAGTTCACTATGTAGCCCAGGCAACCTCAAACGCAGCAGTCCTCCTGCCTCTGCCTCCTGAGTGCTATCACCGTTCCTTTTTATGTAGTGAATTCATGATTGTATATGATGTTTTAAACATTTGTTTTCATGAAATAAATTAAGAGTTTAAATACAAGCCAAGCAAGAAAGAGGACTGCATATTTAGATCCAGGAAGCTAAAAAAGGAAGGTGAATATCTTTTTGACCATTACTTTGTTTTCACATACCATAAAAGACAAATGTTCAACCAATAATCTTACCATTAAATGTGGGATTTATTGAAATAGGCCCTGTTTTAAGCACCTGGAATTGAACAAAGAACAGAATTATGCTTTATGTAATTTATTTATTGTAGAGAGAAAAGAGACAGTAAACAAAAGGAATTTTAGTTGGACATGGCAGTGTACATTTAAAATCCTAGCACTCTGGTAAACTGAGGCAGGAGGAGCAAAAGTTTGAGCCCCATTTGGGCAAGTTAGTGACTTAGATATATTATGTTGCAGAACTTTTGCATTTTATTTATTTGTTTGTTTGTTTATTTTAGTTTTTTGAGACAAGTTCTTACTTTGTAATTCAGGCTGGCCCTGAGCTCCCTATGTAGCCCGACCTAGCCTCAGACTCACAGAAATCCTCCTGCCTCTGCCTCCCGAGTGCTGGGATTACAGGCATGAGCCACCATGCCCGGCTGTTGCAAAATTAAAAAAAAATTTTTTTTAATTGAATTCATTATTGGTACAATTTATATACATCTCACAATCACACATAACATTGGGGAATTTATACCAATATATGACACAAGTTAGTTCTTACCCATATCCCTACCCATCCATACCTCCCCACCCCCTATATAATGCTCTTTTATTTTCTTTCCGAATCATATTTATTCCTTCCCCTCATTACATTCCCACACCACATTTCCTTTGGAAATTTCCCATTCTACAAAAACTGTCATACTTTCTAGAGCTCATTTGCATCCACAGGTGCTCATATCAAAGAGAAGATCCAGTATTTGCCTGTGATCTATTTATTTCACTTACTAGTGTGTCCTCCAGGTATAACCATTTGCACATAAATGAATCAATCTTGTCATTCTTTATGGCAGAATAATACTCCATTTTATTTTTAAAAAGCACATCTTCTTTATCCAGTCTCCAGTTGATGGGCATTTGGGTTGTTTCCAAGATTGAGCTATCACGGACATGAGCTGTTATGAACTGTTGCAAAATTTTTGAAAAAGGCTAAAGTTGTAGTTTAGTATGAAGACTTTAGTTCACTTTCCATTACTCAGAAAAATAAAATTATCCTAACAAATGGAACAAATGCAAAAGCCTTGAGGCAGTTTTGTGCCTGGTATTTTCAGTGACTAGAAGAAGGATCAGGTTGTTGAGCTAAATGAGAGGAAGAAGAATGAGATGAAGCAATATATCACGTGGTGCCAGATGGCAGAAAACAAGTCAGCATACTACAGCTGTCTTGGTGTATAAACTTTCTGCATTTGAATTTGTTTGGAAAGATATCTGTGACCATCTTAAATTGAGAGCTTCTGTCAGATTATAGAGCCTGTTTTTTATAGAAAAAAAATTGTAACTTATGAAGAGCAGCACAGTCTAGTTCAATTTCTGCAGTGGTTGGAACATTCTGTATCTGTGCTGATCAAATTCATAAGCACTCATGTGGTTATTGATCACTTGAACTATGACTGGGATGACTATGAAACTGAATTTCTGTTTAACTTAAATTTAAAATAACTGCATAACTCATGTCTACCATATCAGATAGCACAGAGTAGAAGACTGCATAGATTAGATTTTACTCTGAGTGAGATGGAAATCAATTAGAGGATTTTCAACAAATGAGTGACATGGTCTGAGTTGGGTTTTAATTTATTGCGAGACTTCTGTTATGAATAAATTGAAGATGACAAGGACCGAAGCTTGGAGACCAGTTAGTTAGGAGGTTATTGAAAAGGTCCAGGTGAGAGATGATAGTGAGTAGGTCTTAGCCAGTACCAGTAAAGGGGTGAAAATCTGGCAAATGATAGATATTTTTAAGGCAATCCAAAGGATTTACTTATGTGTTAGGTAAAAGAGAAAGAAATCATAATTCTAATGAGTACTTATAAGTAGGCCCAGATTAAAATGGTGGAGATCACAGTGCCTCAGGATGAAGGGGGAAGTTTGGAGTTCATTTTTATTCACATAAGGTTTGGGATGCCTGTTGTACTATTCAAACATAGATATAGAGGAGGAAATTTTAGAGTCTAGTATTTAGTGATTGCCTGAAAAAGTTATCAGTAATAAATGAGTATGCAAAGCCATGAGACTAGGTGAGATAACATGTATAGACACAGTACAAAAGCTATACACAAACTACCATGGTCATTTCATGAATGTTGCACACTGTTTTCGATGTACAAGGTAGTGTTGCCAGTGTAAATCTTTCCTTAAAAGTATGTTTATGTGGGCCGGAGATTTAGCTCAGTGGTTCCTGCGCCTGCCTTGCAAGCACAAGGTCCTGAGTTCGATCTCCGGTAACCACATACAATGTTGGGCGTGGTGGCTCACGCCTGTAATCCCAGCTCTCAGGAGGCAGAGACAGGAGGATTGCTGAGTTCGAGGCTTGCCTGGGCTACATAGTGAGCTCAGGGCCAGCCTGAACTACAAAGTGAGACCCTGTCTCAAAAAAAAAAGTATGTTTATGTGATTCAGTGATTGTAGACCTATTAGAAAAATTTCCTAGTTTGTGTGATTCACCCTTATGTCCATTTAAGGATCATCAGATTTCTTCCCCAGGAAAATTTGGATTTCTAAAACGACAGGTAAAGATCACTACAAATCATATTGGGCATTATTATGTTACTGAGAGAAATCTGTCCAGCTATGAAGGGAAATATTTAAATATGTGGGACACGGGGTGAAAGCTGGACATGAGGTGAAGAGGGGCAAGGCAGGACTATATGGTTAAGTCTTCCAATAGCTTAAATGTGCTGTTTATTCTAGAGAGCTATGCATCCAAGAACTCTGAAGATGAGGAGCTATCTAAAGAATCAAAGCGGTCAGTTCGCAAGCGAGGCCGAAGCACAGATGAGTATTCAGAAGCAGATGAGGAGGAGGAAGAGGAAGGCAAACCATCCCGAAAACGGCTGCACCGGATTGAAACGGACGAGGAGAGCTGTGACAATACTCACGGAGATGCAGATCAGCACGCCCATGACAGCCAGCACAGGGTATTGCCCTCAGAGCAAGAGAGCACCAAGAAGCCCTACAGGATAGAAAGTGATGAGGAAGAGGACTTTGAAAACGTTGGCAAAGTGGGGAGCCCATTGGACTATAGCTTAGTGGATTTACCTTCTACTAACGGACAGAGTCCTGGCAAAGCCATTGAGAACTTGATTGGCAAATCATCTGAGAAGCCTCAGACTCCCAAGGACAACAACACTGCCAGTGTGAGCCTCGCCTCCAATGGGACAACTGGTGGGCAGGAGGCAGGGGCACCGGAAGAGGAAGAAGATGAGCTGTTGAGAGTAACTGACCTTGTTGATTATGTCTGTAACAGTGAACAGTTATAAGACTTTTTTTCCATTTTTGTGCTAATTTATTCCACGGTAGCTCTCACACCAGCGGGCCAGTTATTAAAAAGCTGTTTAATTTTTCCTAGAAAACTCCACTACAGAATGACTTTTTAGAAGAAAAATTTCAACAAGCCCTGAAGTCTTTCTGCGAAGTGACCAGTTTTGAACTTTGAAGATAAATAATTGCTGTAAATTACTTTTGATTTTCTTTTTCCAAGTTCATGGTCCTTGATAATTTCATTCATGGAAAAAATCTTATTATAATAACAACAAAGATTTGTATATTTTTGACTTTATATTTCCTGAGCTCTCCTGACTTTGTGAAAAGGGTAGATAAGAATGCATTCCAAATCTGTGAGGGCCAAAAACAAGAATTTAGGGGTGGGAGAAAGCACTTGTGCTCTAGCTTTTCATATTAAATATATATTATATTTAAACAGTCATGGCATAGGTAATGATTCACAGACCATTTAAAAGCTCAAGTCTGAACTGTTGCCTCCTTGAAAATTGTAGATAATATCATACATAAGTCATTTAGTAATAGCGTTCGTGAAATCAACTTGTTTACTATTGGAGTTACCACATTTTAAATAAAGAGACCGTGAACGTACATCATAGAAAACAAAAACAAAACAAAACAAAAACCCCTTCAACCTGAGTTTCTGTTATAGTGGAGTTTCTTGTTAACAAAATCATCCGAAAAACATTTGGACAGTAAAATCAATAATGAAGCTTTGACAACCAGATTGTGCTAGCAACAAAGTTTTTAAAAATAGCTTTATGAAATGGTAAAAGGTGGCCTTTATATACTGTGTCTGATGGAGAATTCATGAAATAAATGTGGTCTTTTTATAGACCTAGATGGACTATAAACATTGCCAATAATATAACTTGTCTTTTGGCCACTTGTGTCTAAATATCTGCCATTCATTTTGAAGAAGTACATCTATATGTAACATACATGAAGAGATGCTAAGCTGACAATGGGTATTTTAGCACATTTGAAAACTGGGAAAGGATTTTCAGGTGAATTTTAACTGGTCTATTCTTGCCCTTAGTATCTACTTCAAATTGAAGTCTACAAACAAACCAGTTCCTTTGGGAGGTTTTTAGTTTGAGTTTTAGCATGTGTATGTGGGTGTGGGTGTGGGTGTGTGTGTGTAAGCATGTGTGTGTGCGTGTGTGTATGTGTTGGAATTTCTTATCTGCCTGGATATATTAGCAGGGTCTGAATGTAGTTTTGGCCTTAGGTCAGTTGTCTTCTATTAAAATTCATTAATAATTACACAACCGAGTTGAATGAGAACCACCAATATACTCAGTAAGCATTACATCCATTTTAAACATCTTAACACTTTAAAGAAAGGTAAGCCTTTCAAGAAAAGGTGGTGTGTAACTAAATATTTAACATGATTGACACTAAAATATGAACTTTAGTTTCTGTTACAGCTGTAAAATTTCAGGCAGAGCCATAACATTGTACAGAGTATAGCACTTGTGGTTAATCCTTGCCTGTCACATTCTGAAAGCTTCACCCATGACTTCTGTGTGTACTGTTGCCCTGAGATTTGGGTTTTTCTGTCCCAGTGTTGTGTCTGTTGCCGGCAATGGACACACCCTATCTGCTGCTGGCCCAAGGAATTTCATTTTTCTTTCCAAATTAAGCATTGTGTGTGTTAGTCAGTGTATACTAAAGCACTTCTCTTATTATTACAAAGCTGACATTAGACATGCATATACCTCTCTAGAATCTTTATGTTCCTACTTTTCTTTTTTCAACAAGTGTTACCCTTAAATCTTATCTGTTGGCCTTGAAAGTTTATAGCTGTTGTTTTTCAGTTGTTTCACTTTAGTTCTGTAGCACGTGCCCATTAACATTTTTTGCTTTTATTCTAGCTCTGTATATGTATCTGTATAAAAAAATAAAATAATGAAAGCAGCCTAAAAATAGGATGCAACAATAGCATGTGGTTCAAAGTAACTTGTGATTTTTATTTTGAGATAATGTTCCACTGGAAGGGAGGGAAGGGCTTACCTTTAAAGGTAGTGAACTAGGGCTAAAATGGAGCCATGTTCACTTTACTAATCCCCCTTTCTAGCTTGTTTTATTTATTTGAAAGTCAATATAAGGATTTTAAACCCTTTAAAATATATAAAACAAGGAGGCAAAAGGATTCCTGCTATGTAGTGTAAGGTAAGTGATTTGAATGTACAAGTGTCCTTTCCTGTGCCACAATCTCCCTCTACTGTTTTAGTCCTGCAGCCGGGTAAAGCCACTATGATGTAGAAACTCTGCCCTGTCTCTACCTCTGGACACATCAGCTCCTGCTTTTACCTATTAATTCTCCTTGTTAAACAGGTGATCACTAGTATTAAATGGGTAGGTAATTTATCAGGATGCTTAATATGACATAAAGAGTTCTTTTTACCCTTCTGTTCTAGAAAGTTCCAGATAATTTTTGTAGTAAGAGTGAGTATTCCATTTGGCAAATGTTCACTGACATGGGTTATGAAACCACTTGTGCTGCCTGGTACTTAGGAAACCTTAATAAGTGTTTATCAACTATGGGTCATCTACCAAGAATATAATTCAGGAAGCTAGTAAACATACTATGCAGATAGATATGGTTCTGCTGTGTGTTTTTCTTTTTCTTTTCCTTTCCTTTCTTTTCTTTGCTTTTATTTGGTGATGTTGGTGGTGGTGGTGCTGGGGATTAAACCCAGGGCCTCATGCATGCTAGACAACCACTCTCCCAATAAGCTAAGTCCTCAGACCTGGTTAGTGTTTAGATTCAGTCCCACAGAGTCTATTATCCCTCAGATACGGTTACTCTGAAGAATTTTGTTAAAGAAAAAAATTAGGAAAGATGTTCTGTATCCAAAGACACAATACATTATTAGAAAAATAAAGGAAAGCTGTAATTCATGTAGAATATAGACCATCTTGTTTCCTAGTTAGGGCACTAGCCATGGAATTAGACATAATAGTTGCTATATAATAGAGATCTTTAATAATATAAACTTTTTAAAAATACAAGTTGAAGTCCCAATATCAAACTATAGTCTACAGCAAATGTATTAAGGGGAAGATGTAGTTTTAGTGTTCAGTTTATTCTACAATTTCTCAAAAGATTTGATAATTAGACATACTTCCACAGTGTAAAAGCTTTGAATTGAAATATTACATGAAAAGGACTCAGACTGGTTCTGTGCATTTGTGTTGATGGTAGTGCTTAGTGTAAAACATTTTTTCATTGTTGGCACAGTACTGCAAAATGACACCAGACTTACTTCCAGAACATTGAGGTTGAGTTTCTTTGGTATCATTTTCTAATTGGTCAAGGTTGATTCAATGAATAAAGAATTTCACTTAGAATATTATGTCTACTGGTAATTTTTTAAAAGTAATCTGGCAAAGATCCCAAAATGTTGAATCCTAATAAAGTTGTTGAGGAAAAAAACCCTTACTTTCAAGGGATATTACTGAAAAATTTCAAGAATATTACTACCCAGTTTTCACTATTTTGGGTGCTAGAGCCATCCTATATTTTTAGATATATTTTTATTAGGGCATACTAATTTTACAAAATACTGGGTCCAATCTTATATTTAAGCGAAGTACATACATTATGAAAAATGTGTACATGACTTATGTAAAATTGAAATTTAAGATGAGAAAGTAAGTTATTTTTTAAGTGAGAATTTCCTTTGTCACAAGGAATTTGTATTTGTCTGTTTATAGGCATCAGAGATGTTAACCATTCACTAGTTTGTTCTACCATACACTTTAAACAACCTAATGAATATTCAAGTATGATATTCAGAAAAAGTTATGAGCTCCATTTTTTACCAACACAGAGATACAGGTCTTTAATTCATGGTGTTGCCTCACAGCTTCTGGTATTCAAAACCTAAATCTTTGTTCAAATGGAATATATGTGTATATGTATGTGTGTATATATGTGTGTGTGTGTATATATATATACATGTATGTGTGTATATATGTATAAACATACATTCTAGAAATTAGAAATAATCCATTAGTAATTTCTTAGTAAAGAAATTGCATTGCAACTGATATAAAATTATGAATATCATTTAATTACAGAAAATCTAGAGTAAAATAGTTTTTTTTGTGGGTTTGACATTCTCAAAATATATTCCTGGTTCTCCAAGGAGCAGAGAATGCCAAGACTATAACTGCTGTAACCTATCTGGTCCTCATCCTGCTTAATGTGCTCATAGGATACACTCTAATCCTACCTTATCCACCATTTCCAGTATGTACCTGTAAACCTACCTTGGAAGAAGCAAGTAAACTGATTTTTTTCTTCATTTTCTTACCAATCCTGAATGGAAAGGCCTTTTCAGTTAATGTGTTTAAACTGGATTGTGTTGTTTACTTACAGAACGTACACATTGATAATATTTTGCTCCAATAATTTAATATTTTTGAGTGTCAAGAATCACTAAGTAACACTGAAGAGTCACCCCCAAGTAAACATACATGCTAAAATTGTAAATTTGCTATATAACCACTTCAGATTGTACACAACACTTACTGTTTACTCATGTAGAGCCTCCCAGAAGTTGGTTAGAATATGGTCATGGTCACTTCTGATTTTTCTTTTCCCCTCACTTTGGTCATGTAAATTCAATATTTTAAAAATTTCATATTTATACCAGTTTGCTCTGGGGAAGACTTGTAAACCCAGTTCTGGCTTATTGTAGAGCTTTCAGTTAATGAAGATGTTATTTTTTTCTTAATGATTTTAACATAGCTTATACGTGTTATATGTAAATTTTAATAAACTTCTACCATGTAATAATTATTACATGGTAGAAGTTTATTAAAATTTTTAGATGCTATGAATAAGAGAAAACATTTCTATAGGAATTACATTTGTGTTCTTTGCCAAACCAGACCAGGAAGAAAATATGCCTAGGACTGAATAACCCACCTTGTTCTTATTGCCACTGGATTATGTAACTTAAGCTGATATTGTTTACCCTATATATATTTTCTTGATTTTCATCAGTTTCTAAGGAAATTAATTTAAGTGTTTTGGGATTTCATTTGTATTTATTGAGTTCTGGTCTTAGACCAAGAGCCTGTATGACATGCTTATTAATGGCCAGAACGCAATCATGGGAAACTTAATGGCTCAAAACCTTCTGAATAGTTTAACTTATTTTATATGTTTCAAAAAAAAAAGAAAGGAAAAAAATTTATTTTGCTTGAGAGTCACATTTTTTTATAATTGTACAGCTTTTAAGGGATGGGAGGTGGGAAAATACCCTAAAATAGGATGTAGATTTTTACAATTGTGTTTATGCTAGAACATCTACAGGTGCATTATGTAATTAAACCTAAAACTGTTTAACAATTTGTGCCATGGTCTTTTTCATTCTACTGCCCTTTAGTAGCGTTTTGGTGCATGACAATATTGTTATATGGACAAGCTTTGAAATTAAACTAAACCCTGTCTCCAAAGCTTTAAAATCATTGCATGAAGATTATACCCATACATGTTTGTAGACAGTACCTATCCACACAGACTGAGTTTGTATTAGTGTAAATGAAATTTCAGGATCAGAACAGCTGTAGTAGCCCAAACTTGACACTTTGGCACATCCTTTCATTGCATGATTTTTGTGATGCCTAACGAGGGTATTATCAATGTTGGTTTGGTTTTCTCTTATAAAAGTAGCTTCTTGATCACAGTATTTGAGTAGTGGCTTACCTAAAACTGCCAGGAGGTTTTATGTACCCTTTGAAAGGTATCTTGTGTTGAGATAGGGTGGGGGTGGGGGCAGTGCTTGGCAGCTTTTGTGTGTATACCAGAAGAAAAACCTAGAACTGCTCAGTTTGGCTATTCAATAGATATAATTACACAGAAACAAAAATTTGCTGAAGCATAGCAGGAAGAATCAGTTTCAAATTCTAATTTCCTCTTTTTGACATATTTTTGAAATCATAAAAATTACTTATTTTAGCAGCCTTTTACATGGCACATTTTACCATATTATAGTGATACCTTTTTGAAATGCTGGTAATTTTTGCTATCTGATAATTTTATCATTCTTATTTCTCACCTTTGTAGCAAAAATTATTCTTATAAAGAATTGAAGTCATCTAAGTGATATAATTTCTAAGCTGTTTTCATCTATTGTCAGCTAGTGTGAGAAATCAGTTTCTTTGCTATCCTCACCCATTTAGAAGCCTGGGGACCATAAATTTTTACTCAAATACAAATTCCAGATAAGAATTTGTAAATTGTCTATTTTAGAATTTCACTTTGGTGTTATGGTAAAATTTGGGATCCAGGAAGTGTTTGACTAGAACACCTCTTGGATATTCAGACATGATTATACAAAATGCTTTATTTTCCTATGCATAAAAAAACTTATTCCTGGAATAGGCTCTCAGAGTTTGTTTCTAGCTGAAAACAAAAATAAAATTCCAAGCTTAGCATAAAACTAACTGGAGGTAATCAGGACTGTGCTGTTGTTAGTACAATAGAAGCTGGAGTGCTCCTCTGTCACATGATAATTACACATGTGTGAAGGGAGGCGGGAAGATAACTGAAAACTGGAAATGTGATTCTGATAACAAATTTTGTGCATTAAAAAGTATGGAAATTCCTGATTGCTTAAAGCTTCAGGAGTGAACTGCAGTGTCTGAACACCTAGTGTGTTAAAATTGCAGTGCATAGTTGTTTAAATACAGTATTCCTTGTGACAACCAAAATATGTTGTGGCTGGTGCCAATATTTTTGTTAATGAAATGTTTGATGTCTCACTACAGTCTGATCAGAATTTTTAGTGTTATATGCCAGGCCTAAAGCCATTTTATAGCTATTGGCCTAATTGTGTAACTTTTCCTTTCAAAATGTTTTATTATAATACTGTCATTTCTTTCACTTAATATGTCAATTGTCATAATAAAAAAATTTAAATAATTTGATGTACTTAACATGTGTTTGGAAACTTAGTTTATTTTACATTTTTTTCTCATACAGAAACGTAAGAATTTTCTCTAACAGGTTCATAAAATATATTTTTGCCACTAATTTCCTAGAAAGGAAAGTGCATTAATTCTTCCAAAATAATATTTAGGACTTTGACAACTAGGCAGATAGAGATACTAGAAAATTTTTCTCAGTTTCTATCTTTAGATGCTAGGGAACTGACACATTAAGGAAGCTATGGACTGTTCATCCTAGTTAATAGCACAGAACTAAACTAAAGCTTGCAAGCTTAGAGGGTAAAGTTTTCATTCTTTCTAAGAAAAAAAAAGTTCTCATAAACAATTTTGAAAGTAAACTCTTACAAATAGAGAATGTTTGGATATAGGCTGATTTACATGCTATTCAGTGGATGTATAACAACATATTCAAAAGGGTTAGACCGGACAATTAATTGGCCTTCCAACAACACTGAGTATGATTCTCATCAACAAATTCTAACTTGATCATTTTTCTTTACTCTTGGATTACTGTAAAACTCAAACTGGCTGGGCGTGGTGGCTCACGCCTGTCATCCCAGCACTCGGGAGGCAGAGACAGGAGGATTGCTGAGTCTGAGGCTTGCCTGGGCTCCATAGTGAACTCAGGGCCAGCCTGAACTACAAAGTGAGACCCTGTCTAAAAAAAAACTCAAACTGGACTCAATTTTTTTTTTTTTGAGACAGGGTCTCACTTTGTAGTTCAGGCTGGCCCTGAGCTCACAGCAATCCTCCTGCCTCTGCCTCCAGAGTGCTGGGATGACAGGCGTGAGCCACCATGCCAGGCAGTGGGGTGTGGGGTATTGTTTGATTGACTGATTGCATACCACACCCAGCATTGTATGTGGTTTACCAGAGATTGAACTCAGGATCTTGCTCTTGCGAGGCAGGTGCTGGAACCACTGAGCTAAATCTTTGGCCCAAGCTGGACTCAATTTTATGAACTAGTAAAATTCACTTTTTGCAATTCTGATTGAAGATTTTAACTGAGAGTTTTTCAATCAGAATTTCCCTTAATCGAATAGAAGCTGGTCTACACCATCAGGAAAATTGTCAATGATGATTACTGTCAATTTATTTCAAAGTTTCACTCAAGCAGTCAAATGGAAGTGCCATGTTACACTGGAAGCCAAAGGCAAGAGGAACATAGCCACCTCAAGAGCCTTGAGAGTCCTTTCTTGAGATGCTGTGGCTCTTAGAACATGGTTGTGAACCTACAGCTCATAGATTATGAGATCAGAGAAGGACCAGTTCTTTTAAAAACTGAGAACTGGTGTAACTAAATGGTGATCATTTAGCAGTGCTGAAAGTAGAAATAATAAACATTCTAATTAAATGTTGGGACCTACTAAATAAGATGAATGTGTCATTTTAATTTTTTAGTGATTCTGCATTAGCTCATTAATCCTAAATCTAAATGAAAATAAGAGAGAACACATTTTTTTTTGTTGTTTCAACACTGGGGATTGAACCTAGGGCCTTTGCATTGACATCTGCAGCTCATTTTTTTATTTTGAGACAGACTCCAAATCTCTAAATTGCCCATTCTAGGCTCAAACTTGCAGTCTTACTGCCTCACTCTAAGTGCTGGGATTACATGCATGTGTCACTATACTCAACTTGTGAAGAACCTTTAAAAAGTGTGATGCCCCAGGCGTGAGCCACCACGCCCGGCACTGTGGTATGTGGTATTGATTGTTGGTGGGCATGAGTCTCCATGCCCAGCATTGTATGTGGTTACCGGAATTGAACTCAGGAGCTTGAGCTTGCAAGGCAGGCGCCGGCACCACTGAGCTAAATCTCCGGCCCTTTGTTTTCTTTTTTTGAGACAGGGTCTCACTTTCTAGTTCAGGCTGGCCCTGAGCTCACTATATAGCCAAGGCTAGCTTCGAATTCAGCAATCCTCCTGTCTCTGCCTCCCGAGTGCTGAGACTTACAGGCATGAGCCACTGCGCCCAGCATTGTTGTATGTGGTTACCGGAGATTGATGTCAGGACTTTGCGGTTCCAAGGAAGATGCAGGAACCACTGAGCTAAATTCCTGGCCCTGTAAACTACTTTCAAAACACTTTCCTCCTGAACTGCCCCCTTGGAGAAATGCGATAGCCACTTAATCTCTTAAACTGGAATCTTGGAAAGAATCTATAAACGTCTTTCCATCTATCCTGATCTTCAAAACCATCTTCCTTTTAACCTATCTATAAATTACAAGGTTTTTACATACCTCTAGAATCTTTCCTCAGTCTTTCTGTTCTCAACTGCTACTTATTCACTATGTAGGACAACTCAATCTCTCCCAGTCCTGCTATCAACTAACCCAATTTAAAAATCTAACCCTCCTCTAAACTGTTCAGAAAATCCAAATAAAACTACACAACCTGAAACAGTCCTACTGCATATATATAATTAATCTTTTTTTTTTTTTTGAGACAGGGTCTCGCTCTGTAGTTCAGGCTGGCCCTGAGCTCACTATGGTGCCCAGGCAAGCCGCCGCGAACTCAGCAATCCTCCTGTCTCTGACCTCCCGAGTGCTGGGATTACAGGCGTGAGCCACCACATCCGGCATTGTGGTATGCGGTGTTGATTATTGGTGGGCGTGTCTCCACGCCCAGCATTATATGTGGTAACCGGGGATCAAACTCAGGGCCTTGTGCTTCCGAGGCAGGCACCAGAACCACTGAGCTAACCCTCCGGCCCCTATAATTAATCTTACAAATAAGAAAAGTGGAACTTGAATTCCATTAGATCCCTCACGACCGAATTCTGGCTGTAATGCCTCACTGTAAAATTTGATCAATTACAGAAACCTTGTGGATGTATCTGAACTAGAAAAGGAGTAGGGTGTGATGGTACACACCAATAATCCCAGCATTTGGGAGGCTCAAGCAGGTAGATCTCAGAAAAGAACCTGATGAAGTGTCTTGCAGTTGTGTAGCACATAACACAAGGTTAACCTGAGCTACTACCACGACTATTTTGTAAAATTTTGAGTATTATCTCCTACTGTCCTCCTGACTCTCGGCTGTTACCTCGCCGTCCTGCCCGCTCGACGAGTGGGGAGAGGTGGCTGGGGCCCTACCCTGAAGTATGGTGAGTTGCTGTGCGAATCTGACATGTGAATCGTCTGTGTGAGGCGGGAGCAGCTAAGAATCGTGAACCAGACGCGAGACTTCTGACCACAAGATGAATCTGGCCTTCTACTTCTGGTGCATCATTAGGCGAGGGACTCTTGTTTGAGGCCCTTTTCTGCTTTCGTAGAAAAGGAGACATTAGTATTTCTTGTGCTTCCTCTTTCACAAGTTTATTATGACGATCTGAGATAACCCAGCAAACCTCGGTTACCCATGCCACTCAGAAACTGGGTAAAGTTGAATTACCACATGACGAAGTCACTAAGTCCTCCAACATGTCCAAGTGCTTTTCCTAGAATGTCTCATCTCGATGGTTGATGACGTTTAAATTCCTGTGTAGACTAAGTTGTTCTTCCGGGGTGACTACACGACTTCCGGGGTAGGCCGGTGCGAACGGTGATTGCTGTGGCCGGCCTCTTTCCTTCCCTGCGTTTGATTCTCCCAGCTGGAATGAGCTTCCTCAAAAGTTTTCCGCCACCGGGGGCGGCCGAGGGCCTCCGACACCAGCAGCCAGATACTGAGGCTGTGCTGAACGGGAAAAACCTCGGCACTGGGACCCTTTACATCGCTGAGAGGTAGAGTCCCTGCCCCCGGCGCCGCTCCCCTGCGCCCAGCCTCCCTCGGTGGTGCTTGCGGTGCTGCGGAGCAGAGCGAGATGCGAGCTGTGGGCTGCTAGGGAGGGGTTGCGCGTGCTGTGCGTCGGTACGAGGACACCTGTGATAGAAGAACTGTATTCCAGCGCCTTCTTTGGAGTCTTTGTTTCCCTGTTTTCCAGACGCAGTTTCCCCTCACGGATTGTGATTTTTACTAGACCGTCTAATGAAAGCCTGACGCGTGTTTTGCTTTCGATTCATTGTCACATTTTAAAGAGTTTCATTCCTGGGGATGGAACTGAGAGCCTCGCACAGGCTACGCAAGGCTCTCTCACTGAAATACATCCTCCGCATGTTTTAAAATGTTGAGTTTCCAGATCCCGAGTTAGTCTTCCACGTGTCTCTCCTCGTGAACTTGGCAGAGATGTTTTGGTCTGTGCGGGGTTTGTAGGTTCAGATCATACTGTGGAAAGAGGTTAAAGTTTGGCTAAGGAGTAGCTTTTCTTTAGGTGTATGTGAGGAAAGGAGCATTTTCACCCCGACGCAGACTGGCGGCCTGTCCAGAGGGACCTGACTCCGGTTTTGAGGTCCTCCAGGGAAGTCCCTTTGCATTTAGCTGCCTGGAGCACTTTGTACTTTCACAGCCAGATAGCCGTGCCTTGCATATTACAGTTGTAGAATAGAGGTCTCTATTTACTTCACATGTAATTCTCTTCATTTTCCAAGCTAACAATGACACATTCAAACCTATTTGTCCTTCAGAGTGTCTAGTTTCTCCATTTGCTACATTAGAGCTTAAGCAATTACATTGAGTTCCCCCAAATAATCCAGGAGATGCTCCCTATTTCTACGTCAGTTAAGTAGTAACCTTATTAAATTTACGGAGCCTGGGCCGGAGATTTAGCTCAGTGGTTCCGGCGCCTGCCTCGCAAGCGTAAGGTCCTGAGTTCGATCCCGGTAACCACAGACAATGCTGGGTGTGGTGACTCAGGCCCACCAGCCATCAATACCACATACCACAGTGCCAGGCGTGGTGGCGCACGCCTGTAATCCCAGCACTCAGGAGGCAGAGACAGGAGGATTGCTGAGTTCGAGGCTTGCCTGGGCTACATAGAGAGCTCAGGGCCAGTCTGAACTACAAAGCGAGACCGTCTCAAAAAAAAAAAAAAATTACAGAGTAGCTTTTGCCAGCTCCAACATAATTTACAGTCATAACAGGAGGAAATGAACATCTCTCAGGGCCCAAATTCTGTACTATGGAGTAAAAAAGACAAAAATTGTAAAGAACTCTTGGTGTAAAGGGAAATACAGACCCTGCACAAAATTTAAGTCACTGAGGTAGGAAATATTAGCACAAAAGCAAGTTTGGGATGAAGGGCAAGGTAATGAATTTGGTCTGGATGTGTGGAATGGTTGGATATAGGAGTGTTTCTCTTAAGACAGTGGCATTAAAGAGAATGATTTGGAGGGCTGGGGATTTAGCTCAAGTGGTGCTGTTCCAACCTTGGACCCACAGGGCTGGAGTTTGATCCCGGTACTGCCAAAAAAAGATAGTGATTTGGAAATCATTACAGAATTAATATACTCATAGGAGTAGACTAGATAACGCAGTAAAAGAGGGCTTGGAGATACCCCCCCCCCCTTTAAGAGATGGGTCTTGAAAGAAGACACTTGAAAAAAAAGAAAAGCAGTCAAAATCTGAAAACCATCTATTGAATATTAATAAGATGATCCTCAGAAATATTGGGAGAACCAATTCTTTTCAGTAGTGGAGGATGACACAATTGTCCTGGTATAGTTGTGTTTTGCCATTGCTGGGCAAAATACCTAGCACTCATCAGTTTAAGGAGGAAATTGTTTATTTGGTTTGTGGTTTCAAAAGTTTCTGTCTGTCATTGACTGGCTCCAAGACAGAAGGTCTTAGTTTGTAGTTCAGATGCAAGGTTGAAAAACAGTAAACTCTGCCAGTATACGTATGTGTATTTTATATAAACACCATTTATATATCTACTCAGTTTGACAGTTCTTCATCTAAGGAAATGAAGAGAGAGTAGAAAGAGACAATAAAGGTGGAGCTGGAGAGAGCTTTGTTTGTGAGTTTGGCTTATATAGTAACACTTAGGAGGAACTATTTTAGGACTTCAGCCAAAGAGAAATAGTGTCAAATTTGCCTTTAAGTAGATAGCTTCTCAGATCTGTCTTTAGAGATACAGAACTCTTAGGCATATTTCAGAGTTTAATTTTTATAGGAAGTTGAGTTTGTACTCAAGGTAATTTGGGGTAATTTAAACAGGCAAAAAAGCTAATTTAGATTACAGGTGGATTCCTGTAATCCCAGATACTTGGGAGACTGAGGCAGGAGGATCACAAATTCAGATCTAGCCTGGGCAATTTGGTAATACGATGTTTCAAAATAAAATAAAAAGGCCTGTGTGCAGCTTACTAGTAGATCATTTGCCTAGCATGCAGGAGGCCCTGAGTTCAATCTCCAGTACCACCACAACAATAAGAGGGGGGGAGAGAGCACGTGAAAGGGAAGGAAAGAGAATTTAAACTTAGAAATAAGGCGTTTGGTGCCTTGTTCCTGAAATTATTTTATTTTATTTTTTACCTTTGAGGTAGAGTCTTACTTTGTAGTTCAGGCTGGCCCTGAGTTCACTGTGTAGCCAGGCAAGCCTGGAACTCACAGCAGTACTCCTGCCTCTGCCTCCTGAGTGCTGGCATTACAGGCATGAGCCACCATGCATGGCATTACGGTATGTGGTTACTGGAGATCAAACTCGAGACCTTGCACTTGCAAGGTAGATGTCAGAACCACTGTCCTAAATCCCCAGCCCCCACGTGAAATAATTTTAAAACAAATAAACCAGCTCAAATTCAAGGCCTCTCTTTACTGTCCTTTTTTATTATTATTATTTTTTACCCTATACCAGTAATAGAGAAAACATAAAGTTTAGGAAAACACTGCTCTCCACATTTACTGGCTTTCTAATTCTGGTCTTTTCCTTTTATGGTGTATGCTATTTTGGAACTGGGTATCATTACATATTTTGATCTTCAAGGGCTTTTCTTTTAGAATATATGAAAAAAGACTAAACAGATCAGAACTTAATGATCAAGTAAGTATCATTTTTACAGAATTGATTTGTCTATAATCTGAGAGATACAGAAGTCTTAGGCATATTTTAGAGTTTAGTTGTTATAGGAAGTTGACTTTGTACTCAAGGTAATCTTTTTTTTTTTTTTTTTTTTTTTTGCTTTTTGAGACAGGGTCTCGCGTTGTAGTTCAGGCTGGCCCTGAGCTCACTATGTAGCCCAGGCAAGCCGCCGCGAACTCAGCAATCCTCCTGTCTCTGCCTCCCGAGTGCTGGGATTACAGGCGTGAGCCACCACGTCCGGCATTGTGGTATGCGGTGTTGATTGCTGGTGGGCGTGTCTCCATGCCCAGCATTATATGTGGTTACTGGGGATCGAACTCAGGACCTTGC
>PVIC010036667.1:0-18463 GCA_004025085.1 Thryonomys swinderianus
TGCGCAAGCTTTCATTCTCCTTCATCATTCCCTGGAGTTCTGCTTGAAGCTGTTTAAAAGGTTCCATTGCTTCTGCTAACTTGGATTCAATCATCTCACTGATCTCTTCTTTAATGAAGTCTTTCACTGAGGATAGTATCTCTGTTTTGATCTCAGAGATGAGTTCTGTTTTCCATTTTACTAGATCTGCTTTAGTTACTATCTCCAAGAGTACTGGTGTTTGAGTTTCAGTTTGCCCTATTTCCCTTTTCTCTGAATTTCCCTGTGGTGGTGATCTTTGTGTCTGGTTTTTTGTGTATATTCCCATTTCTACTTTTTCTTTGTTTTTAATGCTCTTCGTTGACTGATGACAGGACAATGTTTGTTGCAGGTCTCTTTCTATTATCTGGGGCCCCTTGGAAGCAGCACTTTCCTGGGGGGTCCTCCTTGAGTCTGTAATAACCCTTGAGAGTTCTCACTCCTGACACATCATGGTAGGTATTTTAGCAGAACAATCACATCATGTTTGTTACCGTAATACAATAAATGCCAATATCAGTATTAAACACAGTAAATAAGACAAAAAATGTTTGTTAGATTCTATACTGGATACTTTGAGCTTATCAGTTACCTCTATGTCTGACTCCTCACTGCACAGCTCCGGGATACAGTGTGCTGCTGGGCGGCCTTCAGTCCACTGGAAATGGACTGCACCCTGCAACCGGGTCCGCGTGCTGCTCACTCAGTTCGCCGGAAGTATGGCACGGTGAGCTCAGAGCTGCTGGGTCCGGTCCTTCCGCCGTAAGTTCCCCAGTCCGCTGGACTCACGGCACGGCGGGCCCGGAGCTGCTGGGTCCGGTCCACCCGCCGTAAGTTCCCCAGTCCGCTCAAGGCATATGTGTTTATTAATAATACAAAATTTTGAAGGAATAGAGACACTCAAAACTGTCTTTTACTGACTCTTACCCCTACCATAAATAATTACTAAACAACATGAAACAATTAATTGGAATTGCATCTTGTGCTACAACTTGTATAAACACCCACAGAAAAATAGATAGGGCCAGGGATTTAGTTCAGTGTTTCTAGTGCCTCTTTCACAAATGCAAGATTCCCAAGTTCAGTCCCTGGTAACAGAAAAAAAAAAAAAAAGAGGAAGAAGAAGGAGGAGGAGGAGAAGGAGAGGAAGAAAGAAGAAGAAGAAGAAGAAGAAGAAGAAGGAGAAGGAGAAGGAGAAGGAGAAGGAGAAGGAGAAGGAGAAGGAGAAGAGAAGGAGAAGGAGAAGGAGAAGGTGAAGGAGAGGAAGAGGAAGAGGAAGAGGAAGAGGAAGAAGAAGAAGAAGGAGGAGGAGAAGAAAATGGATGAATCTTCCTTTGAAAACATTTGCCAATGTACAAGTTCCATGTTAATGAGATTATATATTAAGATGTTATAATTTTAGTATTAGATTTAGTATTCAGTTTGAATTAAGAAATCATACAATCTGACTTTAGCTTATTTTGATATATAGCTTTATATGTCAAATATCATGTCGTCAATGAATCCAAACTTCTTTTACTTTTTCCTTCATTTTTTTTCTCCCTTGTCCTCTTCAATTTCCCAAAGCTATAGCAATTATTCTTTGTCCTTCAGCCTTTCTTCTACTATATTTATCCTCATTTATCTCTGTTTTGCCCCCACCCCCTTTAAACATCTGCCCCCTAGGATAAAAATCACTGTACTAAGAGGAAATTTGCTGCATACAAGTGCCTGGTTTATGTTAGATTTTGTTATATAACTGGAGATCTTACTCCAATCAAAAGAAGCAGACTGACATATTGGCATAATGGATCGAGCAACAAGATCCATCTTTATGCTGCATACAAGAAAATCACATTAACCAAAAAGAAATTCATATATTGAAAATCAAATGATGGAAAACAATACTTCATGCAAAGTCACAGAAAAGCAGGTGTAGGTATTCATCTGAAGAAAAGTCAACTTCAACCCAAGACTGATCAAAGGAGACAAAGAAGATCCTTACATACTTGTTAAGGGAAAATATAAGACAAATATATAACAATCATAAATATATATGAACCCAATACTGGCACACCCAACTATTTAAAATATTAAATATTACTGGACATAAAAATCAAATAAGCATTAAAATAATTATAATGGAGGCCTTAATACCCCAATGTCACAGATAGATGAACAAGACAAAAAGTTAACAAACATATACAGACTCTAAATAAATAGGCTTATTGGGTTTCTACAGTATTCTATCCTACGTACATATTCTTCTCAGCTGCACATGGAACATTCTCCAAAATAGAGCACACACTAGCTCACAGAACATGGTTAATGCAAAAGAACTGACATCATCCCATAAGTGGTATCAGACCATAGTGCAATGAAATTAGAAATCAGCAGCAAAACTGACTACAAGAACTACATAACCAAGTGGAAATTAAATTATATCCTCCTGAACAACCAATGGGTCACAGATGAAATTAATAACCTAATGTTGAACCTCATACTTTTTAAAAAAGAAGTAGTCAAATCCAAAACTTATACAAGGTAGAAAATTAGAAAGTTTAGAGGATAAATCAATGCAATTGAGTCTAAGAGATCAATACAAAGAATCAATTAAGAGTTAGTTCTTTGAAAGACTAAGTAAAATTGACAAACTCTAGCCAACTTCATCATGAAAAGAGTCAAACCCATACAATTAAGAATGAAAGCGTAAAACCACAACAGATCCTGCAGAAAACCAGAAGAACATAATATCTACTTCAAGAATCTGTACACTAGGGCTGGAGATTTAACTCAGTGTTTCAGGTGCCTGCTTAGCAAATACAAGGTCCCTGGTTCAAAACCCAGTAAAAACATACAACAATACCAAGCATGGTAACTCATGCCCACAAGCAATCAGTACCACATACCACAATGTGGTGCATGATGGCTCAGCCCTGTAATCCCAGCACTTGGAAGGCAGAGTCAGGAAGACTGTTGAGTTTGAGGCTTGATTGGGCTACACAATGAGCTCAGGGCCAGCCTAAAGTACAAAGGGAGACACTGACACTGATTGAAAAAAAAATTGGTACGTTAATAAGATAGAAAACACAAAAGAAATGAACAGATTTCTAGATACATATGAATTAACAAAGCTGAATCAAGAAGAAATAAAAATTCTAAATAATCTGATATCAGTCAATGAAATTGATGTAACTAAAAATGAAGAGAATCCTAGGTCTTCCTAAATTCTTAAGAAATTTAGAGAAGATCTAATCCCAATACTCATCAAGTACTTTAATGAAGTTGAAAGGGAAGCAATATTTCACAAATAATTCCTTATACCAAAACCAGACAAGGACCCAACTGAAACAGACAACTACAGTCCTATCTCCCTAATAAACATAGATGTAAAAATCTTCAATAAGGTACTGGCAAACAGAATGCAGCATATCATCAAGAAGACTATACACCGTGACCAAGAAGGATTCATCCTTGCAACATGGGGATGGTGCAACATACCCAAATCAATAAACATAATACACAATATCAAAAAAGCCAAGGACAAAAATTATATGACCATCTCAAAAGATGCAGAATAAACATTTGACAAAATCTAATACCCATTCATGATTTTTAAAAAACTTATGCAAAATTGGAATAGATGGTCTTTATTTCAATCCTTTAAAAACCATCTGTGACAAACCAACAGCCTATATCATACTAAATGGTTAAAAACTGAAAGTTTTCACTTTAAAATCAGGAACAAGGCGAGAATTCCACTATCACCACTTCTATTCAACATGGTTCTGGAATTATTAGCCAATTAGATAAAAGAAATGTATAAAAGGAGTAAAGATAAGAAAGAAGTTAAATTATTACTTTTTGAAAATGACATGATTTTCTACATAGAACACCCCAAAAACTCCACCAGATGACTTTTAGGTTTAAAAACCAAATTCAGTAGCATAGCTGAATACTCATCATTCAAAAGTCAATAGCCTGCCTGTAAACAAATTACAGCTACATTAGTGTGAAAGCTCCACATTACAGTATATGGGAAATATCATAAAGAACAAGGACAGTAGAAAACAAGAGGACATTTGCAAAGGGAGCTCTAATTTTTGTTACTGAAGCACAATGTAGATTTTTTAGCAGAAGAGTGACACATTCTTTGAAAGACGCATATTTGGTGCCATAATTAGAGATGAGCTGTGGTGCGAGGACAATATTCTTGAAACACAGTCAAATGATTTGCTAAGTGGTGTGGAAATGAATCACTGGAGACGTGGATTTAGAATGTGTCAGGGGGGACAGGTAGGAATTTTTAATTTTTGACATAGAAAAAAAGTAAAGAGATCTGTCACAGAGAACTCCAAGGTTTTGAGTGAAAGTAATTGGAAAAATGGTAATATCCTCAGAAGAGACAAGGAAATGGCAAAATGAATCTCATTTGGAGCACACAAGGCAGATTCACCTAAAGAGATGTCTAGCGGATGAACTTTCCATTAACTTTCAGTCTGCTGCAAATGTGCACAAGGCCATTTTTAATAAAAGAGAAGTAACCTTGGGAAAAGCTCTGTGACTTTCCCAGAAGCTTCTCCGCCTGGTATCAGGAGCGTTTTATTACAGAGGCTGGTATGGAACTATGGGGTACCCTTGGGCCGAGAATGCTCCTTCAGCATGGGCTGAGCTCAGCAGGGAATGCACAAAATCCACCTTTGGGCTTGAGGTGTTTGGGAGCTGCACAGCCTAACCTCAGTATGATCTACCTCAGAGCTTTGAGCTTCTGTGAGTCACAAATGGCATCACTTACTAGCCAAGCAGTGTTTTAAATAAATATGTGTTATTGTCTTCATCACTGATCACAATGCATAATGCTTTAGGCTCTGCTAACAAACGAAGAATAGTGTCTACGTTTATTCCTGTTAATTTTGCTTTATTTCTCCTTTTATTTTTCTTGGTGCTGAAGATTGGACCATTGGCCTCATATATGCTGAACACATGCTGTACCACTGAGCTATATTCCCCAGTCTCTGTTTTGACTTTACAAAAAAAAAAAAAAACTTGTGAAGTTTCCACACAGTTTGAGATGTACCCACGGATATTATGTAAAAGGCGAAGGCTACATTTCCATGTGTTGGCAGCTACAAGACCGGAATCCATGGGAGTGAAAGATCCTGCAAGTGTGAAAACACAGAACTAGGAGCAGAGAGCTACCCCAGGGGGAAGAAGCGCTTGCATCGAAATCTCTAAATGAAAAGCGAACACATGTCATCACCAAAGGCTTCCCACACAGAAAACAAGAGTCACTGCTCTGCTCTGGCACTGGAAAACTGAACCAAATGAAATGTATTCAATAACTTCCACAAAGCTCTAGTAAATCTGAAAGACTCTTATCCACATAACTAAACTCCGTGTGTACTTTTTAACCGAGAATTTATCCCTTACTGCTTTAATTATTCATTACTTTTAAATACTGCAACTATCAATTTTTTCTTCCCCTTCTTTATTTTCCTCCACCCTCCTTTTCCTTTTCCCTTTGAATTTTCTTCTTGTTTCTTAATATCTATCATACATTCTGGACCTCATTCACATCTTTAGTTCCTCACACTACAGGAAGGAGGATGGTAAGGAGGGCAGGGGAAAGGAGAAAAATGAGAATCAAGATATATCATGTTTAGGTACAAAATAACACGGAATGTGATCATAATGTATATGTTAATATACTCAAAAAATAATAAACTAACAAAAAAAAACAGAAAAAATACAGTGACAATTCACCCATGTGTGGGATTTTACTGAGCTTATATTCTATCCTAATCTTTTTTTTTTTTTTTTTTGACAAGGTCTTGCTTTGTAGATCAGGCAAGCCTGGAACTCAGCAATCCTCCTGCCTCTGCCTCCCAAGTGCTGGGATTACAGGCTTGAGCCACCAAACCCGGCATTTGTTGTATGTGGTACTGATTGCTGGTGGGCGTGACCCAGGACTCCTGGTATTGTATGTGGTTACCGGGGATCAAACCAGGGACCTTGAACTTCTGGGTAGGCACTAGAACCACTGAACTAAATCTTCAGCCTATCCTAATCTTTTTTTGAGGAAGACAATAATAATTTTATTTAAAAAAACATTGAGTAAAAGAAATTCCAACAACTTCACAAGCACATGGAAAATGAATAACACTCTCCTGGAAAATTCATGGGTCACAGAAGAAATTAGACAGCTTCTACAATTAAGTGATAATGCCAGTACAACATACAGAAATCTATGGGTCATAATGAGAGTGGTTGCATGAGGGAAATCCATAGCAGTGAATGCCCATACTAGGAAAACGGAGTGAGCTCAAATAAACAACTTAATGCTGAACCTCATGCGCCTAGAAAAGAACAAGACAAACCAAAAGCTCAAGGGGGGAAATTATAAGGATCAGAGCAAAAATTAATGCAACGGTGACTAAGAGAATGATACCAAAAAAATCAATGAATCAAAGAGTTGGTTCTTTAAAGAATAAACAAAAATGACAATCTTTTAGCCAACCTTACCCAAAAAAGTAAAGATTCAAATCCATGCAATTAGGAATGCAAAAGGTGAAATCAAACCAGATCCAACAGAATTCCAGAGGATGATTAACACCTACTTTGAAGACCTGTACTCCAGTAAGATGGAAACACAGAAGAAATGGACAGATTTCCAGGCACCAATAATAATTTTAAATAATCTCATTCCAATCTTTTACTGCAAATAAAGGAGATTTTATTAATATGAAAGGCAGTAAAGAGGAGTGAGCTAATTATTATTCTAAATTAAATAAGCCTGATACACACAAAAATATTTTATAATCTCACTTGTATGTAAAAAAGTCAAATATACAGAGATGTAGTTTTAAAAAAAAATAGTGGTCTGGGATGAAGTGACACAGGCCAGGGAATAGAAAGCACCAGATACTCAGGTGAGCATCATGAGAACAGTGTATAAGAAGACTTCAAGGGGCCGGAGGGTTAGCTCAGTGGTTCCGGCACCTGCCTCGCAAGCGCAAGGTCCTGAGTTTGATCCCAGTGACCACATATAATGCTGGGCGTGGAGACACGCCCACCAGCCATCAACACCACATACCACAATGCCGGACGTGGTGGCTCACGCCTGTCATCCCAGCACTCGGGAGGCAGGGACAGGAGGATTGCTGAGTTCGCGGCAGCTTGCCTGGGCACCATAGTGAGCTCAGGGTCAGCCTGACAAAGCGAGACCCTGTCTCAAAAAAAAAAAAAAAAGAAGACTTCAAACAACAAGGCTGTGTGTTACTTTGGGTCTCTGTTAAATGGGTAGATTCTGGCTGCTTGTGCCTCCCAAACAAAACAAAAATAACCAAATGAGATGTTTAACATGTTAATTTTCTCTACTAAACATTCCATTGTATGCTGTTTCATTATATTGTATTCTTTCAACATACACAATAAAATGTGTAATTTATAAAATGAGGTTCTCTGAGAAGGTAACAAAATATTTAAAAAACAAGTCAGTGAGGTGTTTCAAAATAGAAAACCAAAAAAAAAAAAACCTAAATAAAACAGGAAAAAATAAGAACAAAACAGTACAAAAATACAAGTTAAGAATCTACAAAAGTAAATCAGTAACTATAGACTTAATTCTCCACCTTCCTTTTTCTGTCCATGTTCTTACTATGTTCAGATTCTGCCTAAAGGACATCAGCATTACCCTTTCTTTGCCTCACTTAACAAATGACAGCCTGGTGTCTACCAACTATACTTGTTCCATTGACAGATCAGACTTTAAAACACTATGTGCAACTCTGCTTAGTATGGAATAATAAAAAGATCACTTTTAAACTTTTATTTGAGAATAAGCACATTTCCTCAAATTATTATCCCATACTAACTTATGAAAGCATTGGCTTTATCATCTGTAAAACCAACGTCCAGCATCAGGAGAACTGGCTTCTCCAGTATGTCCCAATGTAAGTGAATTTGCAGTCTTTCAGTTACCCATGTGCTTTTTCCTCTTTAAACTCATAGAATCTATGTCGTCATATTTTAATGATGATTTCAGTCAGGGGAAAAGCCAAAGTTTCTCTGAAAATGTGCAAAAAACAAATGGAAATGATAGGAATAATCTTATTTGAAATCATGAGAAAGATGAGTTATCTCTTGCTTTTCTCTCACTGAGACAAAAATATCCCACACCCAGAGTGAAAGGGGTAAGGTTTATTTAGCTCACAGTTTGTAGAGGTTTCGACCCATGATGGGCTGGCTCCAGGGAATTGTGTTTTGGCAGCGTGACTACACAGAGGAGACCTGGTTCATGGCAAGGAGAAGGCAACGAATACAAGCAAGCAATGACGAAGACAAACCCCTTTCTACCCCCTCTACTGCCTCCAGCCTACCCAGATTAGGGCAGTGCCAAGCCACTGAGGGGACTGATTTAATAGTTTTGTACCCTTCATTACATTCCCACACAAAATTTCCTTTGGAAATTTCCCATTCTATAAAAACTGAGGGGAAGGAATAAATACGATTCTGAAAGAAAATAAAAGAGCATGTATATGGGGGGGTGGGGAGGTGTGGGTGGGTAGGGATATGGGTAAAAATGAGAATTAACTTGTGTCATATATTGGTGCACATTCCCCAATGTTATGCGTGATTTTGAGATTTACATAAATTGTACCAATAAAGAATTCAATTAAAAATAATTTTATACCCTTAATCTCAACATCACACACTCTATATTCAGCCACCTCTGAAAATGCCAGCTACGATCCCATGGGGCTTCTGGGAATACCAAGTGCTAAACAGAAAAAAATACCTGCTAAGTTGAATTCCTAAGTACAACTGAAGAAAAAAATTAATGGGTGGTTAGTAGGAAAGAAAAGGTGATGGCTCAGAGGGGAAGCTTCCCAACAAGAAAAGTTTCCACCATGTATGAAGGGGGGGAGGAGGTGTGGGTGGGTAGGGATATGGATAAAAATGAGAATTAACTTGTGTCATATACTGGTACAAATTCCCCAATGTTATATGTGATTTTGAGATGTATATAAGTTGTACCAATAAAGAATTAAAAAAAAGTTCTCACCCATGTGTGAAAAGGGGGGAGGGGAAAGATTTTATTGATTTAGTAAAAGCTACAGGGAAAGTGAAGTTTAAGGCTTAATAAAAAAGAAAAATGATAGATAGATGTCTAGGATTTCTTTGCAGACTAACGGAGAACAAATGCAAGTGATTGAGCTTTGGAAAAGAAAAGGCCTCTTTCTCTTTTGAAACAAGGAAAGTAAATAATTAATGATAATGACGCTGGGGAATTTTGAAGTGGAGAAGAAACAACTAAAACTATCAAGGCAAATGGCTCTTTCTCTGCTGGTAGGAGGCAGATGCAGGATGAGGGGCAACATTTTGGCCCTTGGAAAAGAGTGAAAAATGTTGGGTGTGGTGGCTCACGCTTGTCATCTCAACAGTTGGGAGGCAGAGGCAGGAGGATTGCTGAATTTGAGGTTTGCCTGGACTACATAGTGAGCTCAGGGCCATTTGAAGTACAAAGTGAGACCCTGACACACACACAAAAAGTTGAAAAGAGTGAAAAAATGAAGCAGTATGGTGAGACATAGTGGAGAAATGCTGCAGAAAGGTGTTAAAATGATTATCAATAGAAAAAGGTATCCCCTGAGGTTAGATGTAGACATAAGTGTTGATAGGCTGGAAGAAGAGGGGGATTTTCTAGCAACAGGAAGGTATAGTCAGGAGGAAGAAGAATCAGAAAAGGGGTAATAAGGGATATTTCAGAAAGCAATGATGAAAGTGGCCAAGGTCCCAGAAACACTGTGAATGAGGAACTGCGAGGTCAAAGGAAGATGAAAGTTGTTGACCTTGAGGAACTAAAAATTATTAGATTTGGGGAACTGTCATTACCCATTATCTCTCCAGCTACTACTTTTCTCTCTTTCTCTGGGTTAGAATCCACACATTTCTTACAAGTATATTCTCAGATTTTGCTGGTTTCACCTGCTTTTTCTGCACTCCTGCTTGTTTGATGATAGAATGGATCTACTGACTTATTCTGGGTTTTCTCCTCTGTGTAGAGCTGCTTTTTCTCTGTGTAACAGTTCAGGAAGCTCCCGAATCACAATGGTTTGACTTAACGATGCCAGAGAAGTGATATCATTTCAGTAGAAACTGTATTTCGATCTGTCCCAGGGTTAACTGTGTGTGTAAAATACCCTCTCATGACACTGAAAAGCTGAAACTCCCAGTCAGCCAGGCAACCAGGTCTGGATCCCAGCCAGACTACAGGTCACAAACTAAATGTGTTCCACAGTTCTGGGGGGAAGTGTTCCTGTGGGGAAGATGGCTGTCAATAGGGTTATTCTTGAGCTAAGTGTGTTCAGTCAGTTAAGTATAATCAAGTGTATTTCGACTCTCACAGTAGTTTCAAGTTATAAGGGTGTTTGGGGAAGTCAAAGTGCAGCTGTATTTCCTCACAGCTTCGGTCTCTGGCTAACACAGGGAGCATTGTGTGATGACAGTACAGCGAGTCAGAATGATGGCAGAAGAGACACTAAAGAGAGAGCAGTGGGTAAGGGCCAAAGGAATTCTAGTCACACGGTGGCCTGCCTGCATTACCCAGAGACAGAAGATGCTAATAAAGAATGACAAGAAGACAGAGATACTCGGAGAGTTAAACAGCCAAAAATAGAAAGAGATCCTCACTAACAAGGACCAATGTTATACTGTCCTCTTCTGAAATCTCAGGTCCACATAAATTTTCACACATATCTTTTCTTATGTTGGCAAAAAAAAATTTTTAGATTATCTTGCCACTTTACACAACAATTCATTTTTCATCAAAATAAATAGAAACTGGAAGAAGAATAGCCAAATAATAAGTAAGGTTTATTTATAAAGCCCTAATTTGGAGCCCAAAAGGACCAAGAAGACACTGCATTCATCCTTACAGACATACCTACAGCAGCCTTTTTTAAGCCCCCACCAGATTATTCCCCTGCCCTCCTTCAGAGGTCATGGACAGCTTCAAGCTCCTGTGACACTAAGTCATCTTGGAGAGCAGGTAATTCAGATGCTGGTTCCCAGACACACCCAGGTCACAACAACTCTCTTACCATAAGCCAGGATAGCTGCCACTCCTGCTTATTAAATTATACTGGTTTAGGCAATAAATGGCATGATCGCAGCATGCTTTTAGAAACTTGGATATCTTCTTGCAACTTGTCTTTTCAGTCTTATATCGATACTCTTTCAGAGTTCCTTGAGATACATGGAATGTTTCATCATTTCTAAACACATCAGAACAAGTCTTTCTTGACTTATAATGATGGGGTGATGTCCTCATCAGTTCATTTTAAGCTGAAAATACATGATCAAATATGCTCTTATGGGGCTGGAGATTTAGCTCAGTGGTTCTGGCACCTGCTTAGCAAGGTCCTGAGTTCGATCCCTGTTAAACACATACAAAAATACCAGGCATGGTGACTCATGCCCACCAGCAATCAGTACCACATCAGTGCCAGATGTAGTGGCTCATGCCTGTAATCCCAGCACTCAGGAGACAGAGGCAGAGGCAGAAGGACTGACATGAGTTTGAGGCTTGCCTGGGCTACACAGTGAGTTTAGAGCCAGCCTGAGCCATAAAGTGAGACCCTGTCTCAAAAAAGAAAGAAAAAAAGTAAGGGGGGGGAGAAGGAAGGAAGGAAGAGTGTGATAAACAATGCTGTCATATCTCTTGAAACTCTAGCAACTAATTTTCATTACCCTACCGTTATAGATTCAAAGTCCTAGCTGACTTGCCAGTGCCTATTTGGCTGAGTACTAAGTTTGATCTTCTTCATTGAAGCTTCTCAAGGAAGTTTGTGGATTTCCTGGAGTTTAGTTCTGTTTTGGGCTTTTTTGGCACTGTGCACTTTGAATTCTGTGAAGAGCGGAATTATCGAGAACAGGAACTAATACACACAAACAACTTCAGGGATCAGACAGGAAAGAAAAATGGGCAAAGCCTGTGGGTACAAGACAGTTTGGACTGGTGGGGCCGCAGAGTTCCAGAGAGGACATGACTTGTCTAAATCACTCCATTTCAAATGTGAGTCTAATGTTCAGAGGAGCACACATTAATAATGTGCAATGAAATGCTACAGTGTATACCCTTACCTTATGTAACATGAATAAAATGCCTATGGATTCACTTGATTTGTTTTAAATTTCTAGGCTGAATAATGATAATATATGACTGTATATATATTATTATATATACACATATATTATAGTTCACATCATATTAATAATATAGATTACATATATATTACACACACACACACACACACACATATATATATATATATAGTGTATATATATATATATAGTGTATATATATATATATATATAGTGTATATATATATATATATAGTGTATATATATATATATATATATATATAGTATATATATATATATATAGTGTATATATATATACACTACAGTTTCCTAAGACTGTACTTAAGTGAAATGTTGGAAAAATAAACCCTAAAGTTAATTGTACACTTGTTAATGGGGTGATAGCATGTCTGACTTAATGGGTTTTCTCTGTGCTTTGCTTGTGGTGTAAGGAAAAAGAGTTCTTAATGTCAATTGCTTCCTAATTTATCTCCTGTTCCTTGCTCTGCCAATTCAGCTATTCAATTATAGCACCATCTCTCTTACAGGAGTTTAGCTCTGAAATGACTTTCATATTTCAAAAATGATTAAATCAGTCAATTCTGTTCCTCATAGTTATGGAGGACTGGGATATTATGATAAATGAAATCACTAGTCATCCAGAAGAGCTCATTTTAGCACATGCATGGGCATTCTGCTACAGTGACTCTGATGGGCCTTCCCAACTAGCTTCCACATCTCCCTATTAAGTGTACAGAAAGGAAGTATTTCACCCAGTGCAGAGAAGCACAAAGAAAAGAGAAGTCAAAGGCCATGGGTAGCATCACATTCCAAAGTCAACTGAAGAGGAGATATGTCAGCTCATGTGTATGTGGTAATAAGGGTTGAACTCAGGGCATTTGCATGGAGCTACATCCACAGTCCACTATAACTTGTTTTCTTTATTTTGAGACAGGTCTCTCTAGGTTGCTAGAGGCTGGGTTCCAACTTTGCAATCATCCTGCCTCTTATGTTACTTTATTTAACTTATACCAATAAAAATAAATCCTAGCAGAATATTGAAGGACTCATATGAAAATATCATCTTAACTACTATAAAGTATAACTTTATTGCTGAGGTAACAATAGACATGCGTCCATTTTATAAGTAAGGAAATATTTCACTCTCAGTGAAGGAGAGTGAAAAACAGTAACTTGTAAAATGTGGGTCCAATTAACAAAGGAAAAACTGAAGGGTGGATTTTCACTGTATCAAATCTTTGTGGTCTTCTTCAAATCATCACTAAGTTGGGGTCTCCATTCCATCCAACTGTGAAATCTGTGAAATGCAAATTTTATTAAGCTTTTCTCTTATAACTGCATAGTTGGCACTCATAAATAAAAATAACAGATATGAATCAGTAGTCATTTTGAAATTTACTTATTTACAGTTGCTAAAGCTGTGCTTTTGTCTAAAACAGTTATTTCAAGTGGTTCTTTCTGACATCTTTTATCCTGATTCCCTATAAGTTTCTTGTAAAATATCTAATTATTCTTGGTACTTTGATTTTTAATTTATTTGAATTTATGTACATTTTTATTTTACATCTCTCAATCACTTTATTTGATTACTCAAAATAGTTTTATGAGATTTGAAGTTTCCTTAATGGCCAATTACATTATGCGCATTTATTTGACATGCATGTACCTAGATCTCATAGATGTCTGTTATATTTTTGCTGTTATTTGTACTTGGCTATTGAATTCAGATTCACGGCATGTTCAAATTCTATTTTGAAAGAATAATGTTTCATTCTATTTTTTCCTGTGCTGCTCTAAACAAGAGTCATCTACAGTTAGCTGTTGAATACTCACTTTGTGTGACTGGGGATTTAACTCAGTGATAGAATTCTTGTCTAGCAAGTGTAACACCATGGATAAGGTCCCCAGCAATAAAAATATAACTAACAAACAGAGAAGCAAAACAACAAACAAACAAAAAACCCTCTCACTTTGTGTAAGTGACAGTGAGATGAGAGAAAAGGGAATCGGCAAAGAAGGAAATACACAAAAATCAGAAAAATTATGGTAGGAGACATTCCAGAAAAGTATATTTCTCTGTGCAAACATTCCAGTTCTCATCACATTTCTGGTATAATTACGTCTTTATGAATTATGTGGATTAGAAGATACATACAAAATGGATAAGTTGTGAGTTTGTTTAAGGGTTTCTGGATTAAAGAAGTAGGAAAAACTAAACGTTTTTATTATATTTTTAGTAAATGTGGATGAATGACAAAGAAAATATTCAGGGGAAAAAAAACAAGGTTATAGGGCAAGCTTACCCAGAATTTAAGACTTAATTATTCCTGGTAATTAAGATAGTACAACTTTCTTCAGGTTTAGAAAAATATACCATCAGACCAGAAGAGAGTCCAGATACAGGTTTATAGGGAAATAGGGTGTGTCATAAAGGTACAATTGCAGATTACAGAAGGGCAATTAAATAGATGGTGTTTGGATAACTATTTATGGAGAGAGAAATCAGAGTCCTTTTCATTCTTTTGACAACAAAAATCAATTTCAATTAGGTTCCAGATATAAATTTTTAAAAGAATACTTAAAGTAAAAAGTCACAGTTTTCCATTTTAAGCAATAAACAGAAACAACAAAAAGTCTTCATCTTAAAATGTTTAGGAGAGAACATGAAGATATTTTTAGTATATGTGCTGCCGAAGCGAGCACGATGAAGATATTTTTGTAACACTAAAGTAGAAACAGATTCATTTTAAGACACAACACTCAAAAACATACTGATAATAATGGCACACTAATAAACATGACAATTTTATAATGGTTCACAGAAGAGGCACAATAAATAAAGTGGATAAACAATCTTCAGGCAAGAAGAATCTATCTGTCATGCATGCAAATAATAAGGGTTTGATATTCAAATAGTAAACACAATTTGCAAAAATTAAAGAGATAAGCAAAAAACATGAGTAGGAAATTCAGTGGAAAGTGTCTGCCTGATTAATATTGTAATGTCTAGATGCTCCATCTCACTATAATTAGAGAGCAGCAAATTAAATTAATACTTTTACAACCTTAAAAAATAAATTCCAATAATTCCATGTATTAGTGAAGCTTGGAAAAACTATTTCTCTGCTGAAGGGATTATGCATTTATACAATGGTTTAGGTAAAAATGAGCCAACTCTTGTACTCTTGCATTGGCTGGAGATGTAACCATTCCATTCCTACACTCAGATTGTAGACTAGAAGAATTACTTTATAAATAGTTGATGAGTCATTAACAAGAATGTTCATTGCAACATTTTAATTAATCAAACTAAACACAGAATTTCATTCTTAGTTTTTCAACAAAACTCTACTAGAATACCTACAGAGTTACAGGAATTGTAATAAGCATTGAAGAAAAGTTGGCATCATGTATGTATGGCTGTTTCCCCATTTTAGCTTTGTCATAACACTTGAGCCTTTACTGCTGTCTAATTTCTCACACTCTCAGACCCCCAAGGAAGTTTAAGCACTCCTTAGTTGACAGAGAAGATCTGTAAAACAGCTTTGTGCCCCAGCACCACAGTGATGCCATAGAGAATCGACAACTCTCTGTCCTGCTGAAATATTTCTGAGGGAATGACAACCATTTTTGTCTGATTTCTCAGTGCTGACTGTGTGCCTATGTACTATCATGCATATCCTCACTCTAACCTTGGGAAGCAGGTATTAATCTGCATGTCATCATTTTACACTTGATCTTAGCCAAAAGGCCGAGAAGCGATTCATGTCGTCATTTTAAAATGAAAACATAATAAGGTCCACAGAATTCCCCAATGATGCAAATTAAGAAAGTGATAGATTAAGATTCAGCCACGCATACATTGACTCCGGAAACAACTGGCTTCCAAAAACACTAATCCTCCTTTCCTCTTGGTAGAAGACATTTGGGTAGATACTTTGAGCTGTGTATCTGCCATGTCCATACTAAGAGGCATAAAATGAGTTAGTGGAGGTGGAAGCATAAAAGAGAAATTATATTTCCACTGGCATTTCTGAAAAATAAATAAAACTTCAACCTTAACCAAATTAAAAAGCACAAAGGATGCTGAACCTGTTCTTATCGTCCAATCTTCTATCTAGTTCCTGTGCAATTTTGAGAATTAAAAACCACTTATGAAATTCCTGTTTAAAATAGGGAAAATATATTTAATTCTTGTGGGATTAATCTTTAGTAAAAACACAGTTACTTAGTTGTCATTCCATTGCTTTAAAACCAATTAATTTTGTTATGTTAAGTTTGATATAAGATGATTTGCTTTAGAATGATTTTGTGTCTTGAGAATTAGCACTACAAGATTATCTTCTGGTTTTCTGTAAGACATATTTCAATAATGTGAATATGTCAAGGACTTTTGATGAGTAAAGTTTACCAAATTGAAATGATGATTATGGCTTTATCACCTGTGTAAATAATTCACAAAGAAAAATATAGTCAAAACAATTCCCTTGTGGACACAGATTCCTGTAGTTCTAATATCATCTCATATCAGGTATTTTGCTCTTGAAAAAGCTCAGATTTCCACCCTGCACTTTCAGTTCTGTCTTCCATAGCGGCCATGATTTCCTTCCATCCATAGCCTGTTTTATTTCTCAACTGAATTAACTAAGTAGGTGAGACCCATGGGTCCTGCTCCAGTCTTCTCATGTGATGACTGTGCAGGCAGAAGAAAACAAAGCTACTTAGACATGGTGTTTCTTTAGGCCCATAATATATAGATGATAAATAACAAAGAACATTTCCATTGCTTCAAAACCTAGGGTAATGTTAACAATGTTATACTGCTACTCTGACAAGTTATCATAAATTTGTAAGCATAAAACTACCATTTATTGTTTTCTATTTCTGAAAATTAGAAGTCTCATTGTATTTCTCTATTTAAAGCAAGCCATCTAAAGACTGCATTCTTTCTGGAGGCTCTAGGAGGCTTCTTTTTCCTTTTCCATTCCCTAGAGGGCACACATCCCAAGTCTAGCAGCCTCTTCTTCCATCTTTAAAATCAAAAGTATAGATTATCTCTCTTTTCTGACTTCTTCTTCCATGCTATATCTCTCCTTTTGATTCAGATCCTCCTCCGTCACTGTTTTAAGGCCCCTTGCAATGACTCTGTACACATTTGAATAACCAGGATGGTATCTCCACTTCAAGATCTTTCACTTAGGCATATCCATAAAACCCCTTTAGCTATATGGATGATTGATGCAATATAACCTCACAAAGCTAAGGGATGCACAGACAGCAGGAAAAACATCATTTCTGGGTATGTCTGTGAGATATTTCTGGAAGACATTAGGATTAAACAGTTGACTGAAGGCTGGGTACTTAGCTCAGTGGCATAGCATTGCCTGGCAAGTGTGAGTTCCTGGGTTTAATCCTCAGTACCAAAAACAAAACAAAACAAAAAAAATAGTTGACTGAACAAAGAAGATCTGCTCTCATTGATATGAGTGGGAATCATCCTATTCCTTAAGGGGGAGAAGAAAACAAAAAGATATAGGAATGACGAAGTAATAATGCACGATAGGACAGGCCTTGTGCCCATGGTCCCCCCCACTCCCACAGAAGATGTTCTGTCCCAGAAATGTGTCCATTTTGACTGCATGGTGCCACACATACACACGGCAAAAGTACTCTTTTCAAACAATGTAGTTGTTAGTACTTAGTGCTTCTACCTAAATGTCCCTTTTAGCTATGTCTCTGCTCTAAAAGGTTCCTCTCAACTTCCTTCACCCTACTGTATATAAATGAACTCTCACTGCAACTCGGTGCTAAGAACTCAGTGTAGACAAACTGCTCTGAGCCGGCCAGCTAATGAAAGGTTTTTCTCCATCTCTTCCAGTGACTTTTGAACTCTGGACTCTTTACATCGCTTAGTTAGAACACAGCTGTGATACTTTGCTGTAATACTGAGCAGTTCCACTTTGCCACAACAGGGAGAGCACCTCTTCTTGTTATCCCTTCTTTTTTTTTTTTTTTTTTTTTTTTTTTGCTTTTTTGGAGACAGGGTCTCGCTTTGTAGTTCAGGCTGGCCCTGAGCTCACTATGGTGCCCAGGCAAGCTGCTGCGAACCCAGCAATCCTCCTGTCTCTACCTCCCGAGTGCTGGGATTACAGGCATGAGCCACCACGTCCGGCATTGTGGTATGCGGTGTTGGTTGTTGGTGGGCGTGAGTCTCCACGCCCAGCATTATATGTGGTTACCGGGGATCGAACTCAGGTCCTTGCGCTCACAAGGCAGGCGCCGGAACCACTGAGCTAACCCT
>PVIC010036668.1:0-18458 GCA_004025085.1 Thryonomys swinderianus
CCTCAAGCTCTGTTTTCATTTTTTTTTTTTTTTTTTTTTTTTTTTTCTGGAGACAGGGTCTCACTTTGTAGTTCAGGCTGGCCCTGAGCTCACTATGCAGCTCAGGCAAGCTTCGAACTCAGCAATCCTCCTGCCTCTGCCTCTCGAGTGCTGGGATGACAGGCTTGAGCCACCACGCCCAGCATTGTGGTATATGGTACTAATTACCGTTGGGCATGAGTCACCACGCCCGGTATTGTTATATGTGGTTGCCAGGGATCAAACCAGGGACCTTGCGCTGGCGAGGCAGACGCTGGAACCACTGAGCTAAATCTCCAGCCCTAGCTCTGTCTTTAAGTGCAGTACAGTAGGCTGTTTTAACAGTCTTCCTTGTTTCACTTTCTTCTAGAACATTCATTCACTGTTCACTGAGCACTTATTATGTGCCAAGCATCATACTAGGTTCTGGGCTTGGCACTAAGCAGCACTTCATGGGGCACAGACTTCCCTGTGAGAATAATACTCACTTGCTTCTTACTTGACAGTTCGCTGAACCACGGCCTGCGACACTGGGTGTGTTTTTCTGAGGCTTCTTCATCTTGGCTCAGGCTTATCTGTGTTCTCACCTGTCTGACACTGAAAAGCGATCATGTCACAAAGTGATTTTTCACATAAACAGTATCCGCGAATCCATTATATAAATACAAAGATAGCAGACACATCTGTGATACTCAGATCCCACTCTCTCCTTGGTTTAACTGCCAACTCGCAGAAGCTGAATTTCTTTATCTGAGAATTGGAGATGCTAAGAGTGTGCAGAGTTGTTATGAAATAAAACTGAGAGAACATGTCACATGCTGGTACAGAGTCTGATGTGCAGTAAGGTCATAAAATCACCAGCATGCTTCTAAGATCATGAAGAGCTGGTCCTGTGTTAGGCCCTCTGCTATCGTCTTGTGTGTACTATCTCACTTAATGGCACCTCTTCTGATACATAGTGTGATGTAGTGATTAAGAACATGGCTTCCAATCCCAGCTCCACCAGTTCATAACATGTCCTGGACCAACAATAACCTCTGAAAGCCTCAATTTCCTCATCTGTAAAGTGGAAATTGTAAAAGAACTGTTGTGTAAATGGATAAAGGTGAACTCAGCCTAGTGTCTGATAATATAGAACGCACGGATTAACTCTCAGCTGTGAGCACTGATAGGCTGCCTTGGATTTGATTCTTACATTATTATTCACTGGACGCTGAAGTGTAAGGTATCAAATGGGCGGAAATGCAGATAACAAGGACGGGATTCTTGCCCGTAGAGTGGGGAGAGGACAGCGAGGCAGCCGAGAGCCGTGTGCAGGGCGTACGAAATAACACCAGAGAAGCCAGCTGCGGCCTTGGACACGGCCCGGCGGAAGGACTCGCGAGCCGCCTCGTGTCGGACCTACACTTCACATGAATGGTAGTCAGTAGGGAGGAAACAGGAAGAGGGCCTGGGCGGAGAGAGCCGGAGACACAGGGAGACGTGAGCACGCAGAGGCGAACAAAGACCCTGCGAAACGGTCCTTCCCAAGATTGCCTTGAAAGGCGGACTTACCGCCTCTGCACTGAGCAGCAACAGCAGCAACAGAAAATGGACTGGAAGGTGCCGTCTGAAAAGCAATCGTCCTCACGGTTAGGGAGCCGGAAGTCCATGACCTTGGCAAGACGGGGCTGCAGGGATGGCGCCGAAGCCGAGGCCTGGGGGCGCGCGAGCCGTCCTGACCGTGCCTGCCTTCGCTAGCGGGAGGTAACACTGTCACTAAATTCAAAGGCCAAGTTCCTGGCCCCCGAGCCAGTGTGGTTTCCCGTCTCAGGCTCTTCCCCTCCGGTCTGGTTTGTGTGTTTCCTCGGTCTACGAGTGATAAGTGACCGGTGTATTTTACTTGAACTTTTGTCAGATCTAATGTTCGCTAACAAATGAGCAGAAGAGTAGTAGTTTAAAAAGCAATGTTCTAGGACATGTGCTAGCAGTGATTTTGAATTAGGACCAGCACCTTTCTTTAAAAATTTTACAAATAAAAAATAGACTCTTAACTTTTTTATGGATTATATCCAAATATATACTAAATATTTTTTTTTTTTGACAGAGTCTCGCTTTGTAGTTAGGCTAGCTCTGAACTCACTCTGCAGCCCAGGCGAGCCTGGAACTCAGCAGTCCTCCTGTCTCTGCCTCCCCAGTGCTGGGATGACAGGCGTGAGCCACCACACCTGGCTATACTAAATATTTAAAGAAAGGATTAGCTAGCCAACCTGGGCTGTGCTTTTTAAATGAGATGATTTGCCTCTTGAAAAATCATCAGTGAGTTCTGAATTTAAAAAAGGTGTTTTGTTTTCACAGAACCTGTATTTGCCAGTGAGCTCATGGTCCTGTGGACACCTGAAGCCACGGGATTGATGCAGACAGAAAGTATGAGATAAGCATCGATTTTGAGGGGGACTGGGCTGAGCCCTTTACCTCTCCGAGTCTTAGTTTTCCATTTGTAAACATGTATAAACAATACCACAGTTTCTTCATCTGTAAAGTGGGAATAACATGCAAAACCCCGATGCGGGCTAATCAGAGCAGCCGCAGGAAGCACCTGGAACAGCGTTGGGTACGTGCAGAGAGCGGCTGAGACCTGCTGTCCTGCGATTGTCCTAATCAGAGGCGTCTGGAAAGCCTTGGGACACGGGGAACTACTACCAGCAAGGATCGCAACAAGAGTCGCAAGGCACGCTCCAACTGCAGTAAATCGAGAAAGGCTTACTCATAAAAAGATGATTGTACCTGCGCGTGGTGGCTCACGCCTGTCATCCCAGCACTCAGGAGGCAGAGGCAGGAGGATTGCTGAGTTCCAGGCTTGCCTGGACTACATAGTGAGCTCAGGGCCAGCCTGAACTACAGAGTGAGACCCTGTCTCAAAAAACAAAAAAAAAAAAACACACACTGGTAAAATTAAACTGGTTTAATTCTTTTCTGTATGGGAAAGCAGATGCAATCAATGCGTCAGACAGATGTGACATCAAATAATTGCTCCATTATATTGTAAGAATAAAGTGATTCCTGGCAACTACTCAGATGACTCATCTGGAAAATGTAGGCAACAAAAACTATCTTCTAAGAATGTCTGTTTCCTACTTCTACCAACATAGTCCTCACCATATGGCAGGCACTATATACACCAGGATATTACTATATACGAGCTGACTCATTACAGAACTAATATTGAGATGGGCCCGAGTATTGTACAGGGCCCACACCAGGAACTGTCTTCACTTTAATCAGATCCTGTTAGTGCATGGTCATAACAGGACTTACCTCAGGATAGTAACAGGGAGGACTATCTGTCCAGACACAAGCTAAGACGCTAAGCCACAACTAAAGCCCAGAGAGTTTTGCTCAGAGTCTATGGTCATGACAATGAGAACATGCTTGTGAATAAAATTATAGTAGATCCTCAGGTTACTACCAGCCTTAACACAAGTTACATCTTGTGTTACAACAGGATTTTAGTTTTTCCTTATGACCACAGCCTTGAGTTATGGGCTGAATGCAGGTCCTTCCTGTGTAGGTTTACACTTGATCTTAGCCAAAAGGCCGAGAAGCGATCCTGTGTAGGTTTAAATAAGAAATTCCAGGCCCATGTCTCTCTCTAAGAACACCTAGATCTGCCTAGAAGTGTACCCTAAAATTACACAGGAGAGAGAATTTGAAGGCCGTGTAGAGGAGTCTGAGCCTTCAGTTGACCCCACGGTCAATGACACGGTCACTGTAGCAGAGTTCAAGGGGGCAGGTAGACAGTGTGATGCTGCGGAACCGGTATAAGGACACTCAAAGGATCTAACTACAGACGAATTTTAACAACTTCCATCTGAGCAGCAGACAGTGGCCACTGAGGAGCTTTCTGAAGAGGAGGGAGAGAATCAATCAGCGCAGGATGTTCTTCTGATATAAAGAGATCCTGAAAAAATGCACAGAGCTACAAACACTTGTAGAGAAGACCCACCCAGACAGAAAAAGCCAATCGCTGCGTTAACTTGCTTAATGACAACGTCAAGTCATACTACAGAACAGTGTGAAAGAAAAGACAGAAATAGACAACCTCAGACTAGTGCTTAGTTCTGAAGAGGCTGAAACCCAGTGAGCCAGAGGCAGGTCACAGAGGGCTCCAGACTGTCTCAAGGAGACGAAGGCCACCAGAGAGGCGGATTCCCCGCCTTGTGGAAGGGGCTCTCCTTCCAAACAGCACCACCTTCCAACTCACCTTCCCTGCCTAGAAGCCAAAGACGTCAACTTGAATGGTGAGTACAGCGTGAAATTGTTTCTGGTAAACTAGGCACATTTTATAACTTTTCAGTGAACACGCTAGGAAAATTATTGGTGCTTCTTATTGGGTTTTTTGTTCCTTTTTTGTTTTGTTGAGTTAGCTCACAAGACTATCTCCAAAACCCTTTCAGGTGGGCTGTTGTGTTAGAGATCCCAGGATAATGTTTAATGAAATATCTGGGCACCGTAAACCAATCATCTTGACCCATAAAATTAATAATCATAACACCTCAAATTGAAATACATAAAACTTTGGCTGAGAACTGTGGCTCTCACCAATAGGCAAGAATATCTGGGGACTCTAACAAGGGCTTCCCCATTTCACTGGTCTCACCACACCGAGCTTCACATGAGCACAAAGGATTCTACACCCAAAAACATCCCCCTTGGCCTTCTGGGGTTTGTTGGTTGATTGGTGGTTGATGGTTACAGGTATCAAACTCAGGCCCTTGTGCTGGAAGGTAGGTGCAGTACCACTGCGCTAAATCCCCAGCCCCAACCCTTGACCCTCTTTTGCAGCCTGGAATTTAGAAGGAAAGTTTTTCAAAACTCCTCATCTCTCCTGATTCAAGAGCAAACACAGTTTCCTCTAAACATCTAGACCTAGTCGTCTGCTGCTTTATTTACAAGGTTTTATTTCCCCTGAAAACCAAGAGCAATTACAAACGGAGAAGTCAACTTATTTCATGTTTATGGATCTATCCTTGCTACCCAGCATGAGGCACAGCAAAGAGTTGCTGTCCAACAAGCAGCTGCACGGGCTAGAAAACCCTGGAAGTCAAATGGCTCCTGGGCATCCCCTGGCTTGGTATGACTTCCCAAGGATGTGGGCGTCTTTACTTATAGATTGAAGTATTGAGGTAAAAACCAATCCCAAGAAAGGTGCCAGTGATTATTAGATCAGTGGTTATTTTCAGTTTACATCACTACAGATCATCCACGTGAATGAGTAAACGGAGAAGTGCCTTCTGCGTGCACCCTGTGAAATCATTTGCCGAAACCTTTTGCTAATCAACTTGCAAAGAGAAACCTCTTGCCCTGTTAGAATATTTAAAAATTAGAAAAATTTTTAAGAGCCAGCAAATTAGAAAAAGGCACCCTATCTAGATATAGTCTCTGTGACCTTTTGGAATTGGCATCTCTCGCTGGAGCCGTCAAATGGACCTCTCATTGCTTTGGTATCGGGATCTTGCTTGGGAAAGTGTAGTTCTCTTCTATCTGGGCTTGGCATCTGTTGAGGCTCTTTCTTCCCAGAGGCTTATGGGTAGCAAAAGCCAGACTCTGTGATACAAAGATAAGAGCCTGGACTTGTCAGGGCAGCTCCTAAGGTCCCTTCCGGTCCAGCAAAGCCAGGAGATAAGAAGCTGAGGGGTGAGGGCGGTCAGGGTCAGAGCGGCAGAGCTGCTGACTCTCTCTCCTGTTTCTAGTCATGAGGTTTACGTCGGCATCAAGTCAAGTTCACCTGACAGCGTGTCTGATGTCAGAGTTTCATTCTGATTGAGTGCCTCAAGGGAAATTCGTTCCTGTTGAATATGGTCATCATAACCAGTAGGTGGCCAGTGATTTTAGTTTGAAAAACATGGTTTGAAATTACTCAGTTCCAGGAGCTACCCTGAGCTGAAATCCAGGCTTGTTGGCCCACCCAGGTGCTCCGTCGTGTGGCTTAAAGACAGTGAGCTTCGAGTGCCAGCAGTCTCTGCCACCAACCAGCTGCAGGGAAGCCTCAAACACCGAGGCCAGAGTGACCAGACCTGACTTGGGAATTTGCTACAAATTCCTTTTTTTCCAGTAGACTTCCTCACTGCTGAGCTCTGAGGACAGATATACTTTAACTGGGTTAATCAGATTTGCTCAGAAGCACAGATTGGTACCTCTGACCAGGAGTTAAAAAGGCTTCCCAAAGTCTAACCATGAAGCCACACCAGTGGGGGAAAGAAAAGAAAGATAACACTGGAAGTTGTTTATAAAAATGTTTATTCCACTTAGAAAACTCTCCTTTACTTCAAATTCATGCATTGAAACTATTAAATTATCCTGCATGAATATGTGTGCCTCTGTCCACTTGATACAACATCTACTTAAGTGATGTCACCACAATGGTACTTTTTTTTTTGAGACCTGGTCTCGCTTTATAGTTTGGGCTGGCCCTGAGCTCACTATGTAGCCCAGGCAAGCCTCAAACTCAGCAATCCTCCTGCCTCTGCCTCCTGAGTGCTGGGATTACAGGCATGAGCCACCACACCTGGCACTGTGTTATATGGTACTGATGGCTGGTGGGCATGAGTCACCATGCCCGGTATTGTTGTATGTGGTTAATGGAGATCAAACCAGGGACCTTGCGCTTGCTAGGCAGGCACTGGAACCACTGAGCTAGATCCCCGACCCACACAATGGTACTTTTTTTTTTTTTTTTGAGACAGGTCTCACTTTGTAGTTCTGGCTGGCTCTCAGCTCACTATATAGCCCAGGCAAGCCTCGAACTCACAGCAATCCTCCTGCCTCTGCCTCCTGAGTGCTGGGATTATAGGTGTGAACCACCAGGCCCAGCACTGTGGTATGTGGTTCTGGGGATCAAACTTGGGACCTTAAGTTTGTAAAGCAGGCACCGGAACCACTGTGCTAAATCCCTGACACAATGTTATTGTAAAACAAGTGTTGACAAAGTAAGTGAAAAACTCTGTGTTAGACCCCAAACAGTTGTTTATTTTTCAACATTAAACTGTCTGAAAGAAACCTTAAAGCAGGCAGAACTCCTGGGGTAGGAGATTTGTTGAAAAGAGGAAACATTCCCCTGGCTAATGGGATGGTAAAGGGATAAGTGAAGATGAAAGGTAAGAATGGAGCTAGAGGAGCCAGAGAGTTAGCTCAGTGGTTCCAGTGCCTGCATTGCAAGCACAAGGTCCTGAGTTTGATCCCAATAACCATATACAATGCTGGGCATGGTGACTCATGCCCACCAGCCATCAGTACCACATACCACAGTGCCAGGTGTGTGGTGGCTCACACCTGTAATCCCAGCACTCAGAAGGCAGAGGCAGGAGGATTGCTGAGTTCAAGGCTTGCCTGGGCTACATAGTGAGCTCAGGGCCAGCCTAAACTACAAAGCAAGACCCTGTCTCAAAAACAAAACAAAACAAAAAAAAACAGAATGGAGCTAGAATTGTCTGGGGCTTGAAGAAGTACACTGTGGAGAAGGTGTGAGAAGAAGATTCTAGAAGTCTGAGGAGTGGGGTGGGGCACCCAGTGCCAGGCAGCTAGTGTTCTGGGAGTAGAGTGCTAGAAGGGAAGGCAGCTGGCCTCACCTGAACATGGCTCATCTGTTTCCCAGCTGCGGTCAGAGCAAACCCTTAGGCGGCAAAGACATTCCCAGCACCCGGACCCGGAAGGCCTGCAGAACATCGGGCCCTCCCTCCCCACAGTGAGTGCTGTGACCACGACTCTGCAGCCACCTTGCCTGCAACCTCTGCCCTCCCCCACACCTCAGGGTCTGTTTCTTAGAACTCTGCTGTCTGTGGGCTCCAAATTCACAGTATTCTTGTAGATACCACACCCAAGACATCTGTCCAGCTGCTACTGTCCACTTTAACACTGAGCCTGTTTCTGAGAAAGGCCGTCAACTCCAGACAGAGGCAAAAATGGTAGCCAAAGTAGACAAGTTTTTGATCTGTTCTTGCTTGCTTTGGCCACTGGGTTGATTAGTTAGTTCTGAGGATGAGTGATACCCAGACCTCAGGAAATATTTATGATCTCATTGTTGCTGTAGGTCAGGTATCCAGAAATAGCTTCAATGGGCAACTGTACCCTAAGGTTTTTCTTGAAGTTGCAGTCAGGCTGGACTCAACCTGAGATGGAAAATCCACTTCAAGGTTTCTCATGGAACCCTCTGCAGGTTTTGGGGCCTGGCTGCCTCCAGATGGCTCCCCTGTCGGCAGCCTCTGAGGCTCAGTCTCACAGAGAGCACTGAGGCGGAGCTGGCCCTCTGCAGTCTGGCTCCAGACACGACATGCCTTGTTCTAACCATGTCCTCCTATTCTGAGAAGACAGGAACTAAGCCCAGGTCCTGCCCAAGAGGGGGAGCCGCGCGTGGGTGGACCCCCTTGGGAAGCATTTCGCAGGCCGCCCGTCCCAGCAACCCTCCTGGCTTCGTGTTAACAGCAAGGATAATAGCAATGGCTGGTCTTCACCTAGCGGGGCTGCTGTGGCAGCCAAGGAACAAGGACCGCAAGGCAAGCAGCGGGCTCAGAGGGTCTTCGTCTCACCCTCGGGTCGAACCCTGGAGGACGGGGCGTGCGTGTCAGCAGCTTCCCGGTGCTCCTCTGGCACTCTGAGACTTAGCAACCACTGACACGATTTTCCTTCCCTAAACTGGGAAGGAGAAAGAAGGCAGAGGAGTTAGGCAGAAATGCGCTGCAAGAGAGGCAAAATGTTGCAGCCGAAGCCACCCTCCTAGGCCGTGCCATCCCACCAGCATCGCTGGGCGAGGTCCGGGCACAGAGCGGGGTGCCAGGCTAGGGGAAAGCCCGGCAAGGCCACCTCCGCCTCACCAGTGGGGCCTCCCCGCAGCACCCGTCCCCACCCACAACCCGCCGCCCCTCGGAAGGGCCGGTGCCCCCTCCCATCACCCTCTACCCACGGCAGCCTGCAAGGCCAGGTTGCTACCACAGCCCTCAAAACAAGTTTATTTGGCAAACACATCAACACTTTTTTGTTCAGTGTAACACACACGCTGACGCTCCTCTGGATTTTCTCCTTGACATCCACGAACACTCACTATTTTACCCAGAAGAAAACAGTGTGCTGTCCAGCTGCAGTTGACGGCAGAAGGAAACGAGACTCTAACCATCAAATCACAGCATCAACAGCTGGAAGGCACGGTGAGATCCTATCAAAACCACCCCCTTTCCTGCCAGAGGGGAAGCTCCTCAAAACAGCCACCAGGCAGTCTCTTACTCCACCTCCCTGGGAGCCGACAGCTTGTCTCGGCCCTCACGGTGATTATAAATATACAGTATGTATGATGCATATGGTGTTTACGTTTCCTGTTATAATTTGTAGCCTTTTCTCTAGTTCTGCTTTTGGGGAGATGAAGAGCTTTCGCACGTTTCACTGTTCTGTCACTGCTCAGCTCCGTCCCGCCAGCAGGGGAAGTGCGCACACACATTGCTGCTGTTTAGCTTTTTTGCTTGGATCTTCCTGGCCTCGCTTTCTGCTAGCAAGCAGCCTTGCTTTTACCCGCGTAGATCAGGGCTCTGAGTTACATATGGGCAGCACCCCTGGAATAGCATGGTTTATTGTTTACAAGCACTACCAACAAGAGTTGGGTTCTAACAGGACAACAGTTAAAATGACAATCAACTTTCCTCTTGCTGACTCAAAATGAGAAATGTAAAAACTCCACACTGGTAGCTGGCCTAGTCTGATTTGACTGAACTTTGATCCAGATTCCAGAGACATTGAGGTTTAAAACAGAGGCAGCATTTTTCTTACCTATTTTTGATGATGTGCACACCCTCTGAGTTTTATAGATAAATTAATAAGCATTTCCAAGAATTGTAAAATGTACTGAATAGTCTTCCAAAGCAACTCCAAAATGAAGTTTGGTTTGTCTCCACTATTTTTTTTTTTTTTTTTTGAGACAGGGTCTCACTTTGTAGTTCAGGCTGGCTCTGAGCTCACTGTGTAGCCCAGGCAAGCCTGGAACTCAGCAATCCTCCTGTCTCTGCCTCCCAAGTGCTAGGATGACAGGCGTGAGCCACCACGCCCGGCACTGCCTCCACCATTTTTATCTGTTGTTTTTTTATGATATTTTGGATAAAATGCAGTCTTCATTTTAGACAGGAACTTGACATTAAGAAGTAGCCAGTGGTGGCCAAAAGCGTAACAAAGCCGCCGGAACTAGTACTCAGTCTCCTGACCTGCACGCAGCCTTGAGCTCTTCGCACTTAATACCCTGCCAAAAACAAACACTTCCCACTGACTGCATTTCAGCGCGCGCTGTAGATATCAGGATGTATTTGCTGTCTTCATGTGTCCTCACTGCTGAGCATTTATCAGCATCCCATCACCATGGTTTGGTTTTCAATCAAAACCAAACCTTATCGCTACATCTGGTAAATCTCTCTTCAAAACTCCACTCGTGCTATGCCAGCTTCCTCTTGTGTCCAGAAGTAACACGCCCAGAACAAGCTGTGAGCACAGGGAAAAACCATCCTCCTTACAGGTGGACAGTCATGGCTGCCTCTCCACAGGGGCACACAAAGTAGTCTCCACTCCTCCAGCCGGGCTCAACTCACGCCATCTCTCTTAACCGAGATCATTGTTCACCCAAGATTTTTCCCACAGGCAGAGTTAACCCCACCTATTTTCCTACCCTAAAAACCTCAGAGCATGTGAATGACAACCTCATGGTCTACATAAGGAAGTTCAGTTTTCTGCATCCTGAGGGCAGTTGCTACTATTTCCTCCTTCCTATATGTGTACATGGAGACTACAAACATTTTCAAGAAATGACCAATTTTCTGTAAAAGGGCCCTTGAAATCATCCAGTCAGACTGCCCTTTCTGACAGACAAGGAAATAAAGGAACTGACAGGATACGGGACCTGGGCCCAAGTTACACAGCTGGTGGTAGAAATACTTGGATTTTAGGTTTTCGAACATCAAGTTCTGCCACAAGACTCAGCACTGACATTTCAGGGAGCTTATTTGGGTGTGAGAGACAATCCAGTGATACACTTAAAAACTGATTACTCTTACTAAGTGACTTAGCCATGGCCCAGAAATATGAAACCAAAAATAATCAACACAAGATGCACCCGAGTTTTACTACATCCCAGTGGAAAACACAACCCAAAATGACACATGAAGTGTGTGGCTTCAGTGAAGGCAGCATATTCACATAGCCTCTGCTATTGCCCATCTTTTTAGCATTCTGGGTGGACACTTCTGTTATTTTATGTCATCGTTTGCCTTAGCTGTAAAACTTTTTCTTCCAGTTTAGGAAAAAATTAAGATTTTGAAGCAAATGTGTCCAAATGTAGCCAGGGATTATCTTCCTTGTTTTCCTGTCAGAAGCACTGATGCCGAGGTAGGGCTGTATCTTCTTCTCAGTCCCCACCAGCTCACCCTTCCCCCACCCCTCAGGCAAGAAGGAAAGGGGTAGAGTATGGCCAGGGTAGAAGGCTCAGCCTCCTCAGGGTCCGCCCCTTGGGTGACCCACCGGTTTCTTACAAGGTCTACGGTTCTGCGTTGGGAACACAGTTAAACAGAAAAACAAGGAAGAACATGGCAAACTGACTTCCCTCCCTTGTCAAAAGGTCTGAGAATGCAGCGAACACAGCCTTCGGCAGATGGGCTTCCAGCCACACACCCTGCAGAACGCAAAGCTGTTTCCCAGATGCCACCCAGGGCAGCCGGCTCGGCCCGTGTGTTCACCAAAGACTTCACGGCCCCGCAGTCCCCAGAGGTGACAGAACTCCGGAAGGAAGGCGCCATGTCTTCCTATCCCCACCTACACCGTGGCGCCATGGTCTCTGCTACTGCTGAAGGAGGTGGGACCTTTTCCATGGGGCCCCGAAGGACAAGGGCGGCCCCGAATCAGGGAGCGTCAAGGATGAGAAGCCCCTGCAGACAAAAGAGGTGGCAAGTTTATGGGAAGCTGCGATCGTTGGGCTAGGAAGCCAAGTTCAACCAGAGTCCTTGAAAATGTCTGGGAGGCGCCTCAGAACACCACCTCCACCGCCTTCAGCAGCTTCCTCTGCTGTGCCCTTGCCTCCTGGGCCCTACAGGACAGAGGGGTCTCTGCTACTGTCTCCTAATCCTCCTGCTCCAGGGCCGCCCTTTCCCTCACCTCCAATTGAAGTATCAGTGGCCTGGAGCAAATTCTTTTTTTTTTTTTTTTTTTTTTTTTGCAGTACCAGAGATCAAACTTGGGCCCTTGTGCTTCCAACATATGTGTGGTATAACTTGAGCTAAATCCCCAAAATTAATTAGGCCCCAAATTCCTAAGATTTAGGAACCAACTGATCCCTTTTTCAAATTTTCACCTGACTCCACTTGGCTGTGCCCACTGTGGACAGGATCCCACGTCTCCAATACAGGCCCCAAGAGGACTCAGGCTGGAAAGGCAGCCCAGACCGGCCTCCCTAAGTGGGAGGGTTAACCCATTTCTTCTTTCGTGTAAGGGATGTCTGGTTTGCAAGAAAGGAACCTTCTAGCCCTTAGTCTCTAACCTAAGGAGGTGAACTGGAAATATTACAAAATTAAGATACAACTTATGTTTCTTATAAATATATAACTTTATATATTTACAAAATATACAGCATACAAATATTTTAAATGTAATACTAAGAACAGTCTTGAAAACAGAAGTGTTTTCAACACAAAAGCTGAGCACTTATCCAAGGTGGGCTCCTGACCCAGACGGCCCCAGGCCCAGGTTTCTGCAGAGATCAAAGGGAAGAGAAGAGGCCCTGGGTGATAGGTCCAGTGCCCGCCCCCACCCCAATGCCCTGGCCTTCTAGTGGCACCAGCTAACATGGCCCCGAGAGTACCCCAAAGTGGGCAAAGGCCTGGCACGCCGGAGGCACTCGGCTTCCTGAGGAATGGTGGGAAGGGAAGGCCCTTCGTCACCACCCTAAAGCAGCTCTGCCACACTGTGGGCAGATGCCACAGGTGTTTTACTTTGTAAGTTAAACAGTCCACGCTTCCAGGTGCCACATTAATGCAGCCACAAACTGCTATTTCCCCCTCCGGCTTTGGAATCTGGAAGCCCCTGGTCACTGCACCACTCATCTTCCGAAACTTTCTTCACATTCAACTAGTTCATCTATCGTGCGTAGCAGATCTTCAAATGAAGGCCTTCCCTCTGGCTTCTACAATTAAAAAAGAAACACCGTGGGTGGCAGAATTCACTCCAGAGGAAGGTCTCACCGCTCCAACTCCTGTAACACAGAGAGGCGGTCACAGCGCGGGGATGGCAGAGACAGGCCTTAGTCGCTGCTTTAATCACTGCCCTGAATTGTGCTTTCGTGTCCCTGTGCAAGGACCTCCAGAGCTCCTTCAGGCCTGTGGAACCAAGGTCTGCGCATGTGCAGGGCGCCTGTAACTGCCCCTCCCCCAGCCCGTTACCCAGTTTCGTTTCCCACAAAAAGCTTCACGTGGGCTCTCTTCTAAATCAGACCGATCTCCACCCTCGAGGGCGCACCGTGTTTCTAACCACCTCCGTACTCTGCTGTTCTCCTCTCGCCCCGGCTCCACTTCCTGCCCAGAACATCTCTGCCATCCCAGTCAGCGCTCTGGGGAGACGAGGGGTATTACAGTGAGGGGCTGCAAGGCTGGGCGACAGGGCCAGACAAGCGCCGCCCGTCCTGCAGGGAGCTGGCCAGGGCAGGCAGCAACCTCCTGCGCCTTCATCTCTGCATCTGCCAAGCGCTCCCTAGGAAAGCTTCGATACCTGAAAGGGTTGCTCTGAGAACCAAGTCTAAGGCACTCAGTACAGGGCCATGTACGTCAGTGTCACTGCTTTTCAAAAGTTGTCTTGGGGACGGAGGGTTAGCTCAGTGGTTCCGGCGCCTGCCTCTCAAGCGCAAGGACCTGGGTTCGATCCCCAGTGACCACATATAATGTGGAGACTCATGCCCACCAACAATCAACGCCGCATACCACAATGCCGGGCGTGGTGGCTCACGCCTGTCATCCCAGCACTCGGGAGGCAGAGACAGGAGGATTGCTGAGTTCGCGGCGGCTTGCCTGGGCACCATAGTGCGCTCAGGGCCAGCCTGAACTACAAAGCGAGACCCTGTCTCCAAAAAGCAAAAAAAAAAAAGTTGTTTTGGTGCCTAAGCTCTTCCACGAAGTGACATTTCAGAATTTCCAGGGACTGGGTAAAGAGATCTTGGGAAGCTAAAGCTTGGGGGGAGGGGCTTCTCCTTGGGAAGTAACTGAGGCTTCAACTCCACAAAGGACTCAGGAGGAAGGGAGCAAGTCCCCCAGGCCTGTGGCCTCGTCCCTGGCTCAGCCCACAGTGGGAAAACGCCATTCGGGAGTAAGGGGCAGCCCGAGCTTATTACGTGATTAGCGTTCTCCAGGTCTCCTTACTCAGCACCGGCCGGAGGAGGCTGGCTTCCGCCCTGCAGCTTGAAATCACTTTTAACACACGCACCACCTTCCCTGGTGACAAAGGCTGTGTGTCATCCACCCGCCACACCCAAACCTTCCATGTTTCAGAGACTCCGAAGAGGGACAGAAACAGCTGTACCTCCTGCCAGCATCTCAGCATCACCTCATACACGTATTTGGACGCCAGCTTTGGCCGGTAGAGTCGGTGGCCTCGTGTAACCATGGTTACCACTTCATAATTGGTGCTTTTCTCAAAGGGCATTCTGCCTTCAGTGAACACTTCCCACATTAAAACACCTGAAAAGACAAAGGTTACGGATGACATTCCGGTTTCCTCCTCGAAGCCAAGCCGAGGAAATGCGGGCCTTGGAGCTTACCAAAGGACCAGACGTCCGACTTGCTGCTAAAACGGCTGTAATTAAACACTTCGGGTGGACACCACTTCACGGGGAACTTGGCCCCGGAAGAGCTTGTGTACTGATCATCCAGAACGTACCTAGAGGAAGACACACCACGGGTTTACACCTGTGAAGGGTGATCTCTGCTTTCCACGTGTGCGCTCATGTCTCCCCTACAATCAAAACCACAGTTGACTCGGGCCGGAGAGTTAGCTCAGTGGTTCTGGCGCCTGCCTGGCAAGTGCAAGGTCCCTGGTTCGACCCCCGATAACTGATACAGCAAGACTGAGCATGGTGATTCACGCCCACCAGCAATCAGCACCACATATCACAGTGCTGGGTATGGTGGCTCATGACTGTCATCCCAGCACTCGGGAGGCAGAGGCAGGATTGGTGAGTTCGCGGCTTGCCTGGGCTCCATACTGAGCTCAGGGCCAGCCTGAACTACAAAGCGAGACCCTGTCTGAAAAAAAAAAAAACACCACAGTTGACTAAAGTCCCATCAGCATCCGGTGGAAGCTAAAGGCTGCCTCAGCGACCACACCTGGTGATCTCTGGCTTGCTGTCAGCATCAGTTAGGGGCACTAGAGGGCTACATATTAGTATCCACACTTTGATTTTTATGTTCATCTTTTTATTTTATTAGGCAGTAAAGGCAGACTATAATGAAGCAGCTTGCAAATTGTGTAAAAAGCTATTTTAATCTTTAACCAGAATCTTACCCTAAGGCCCCTTCGCAAAAGGAGTGCTGCCCTAAAGGAAGTGGGCAGGAAGCACCGAGACACACAAGCTCTGAGCCCCTCATGACTCCGCAGAGCACAGCTGCAACTACAGTAGATGAAAACGCATCTTCCAAAGGCACGGAGTCCATGCACGGTGGTGTACACATTACACAGCACGACGTCTCCTCCCCACACAGACGTCGGCTGACTTTCTTCCGCAAAGGGCCAGACGTCCTGCACAGCCGTTCCGATCCCGAGGCCACACAGCCCCCGGTCGACTCTCAGCTGCGCCCCGTAGCCTGAGAGCAGCCCCTCCCCCAAGCACACGTGGCCACACGCAAGGCTCTCTCCCGGTGGCACCAAGCTGACCGGTAGGACTCTGGAATGTCAGACAATTGGCAGCCTAACAGTCTTTGAAGCTTCCTCGACAATTTTAAAGTGTAAACCCCATTGTTGGTTCGCAGGCCAAACAGAAAGAGGTATCGGCAGATGGACGGGCCACCGGTCTGCTAACTAGCGCTGCTTTGACACGCCCATTGATTCTCAGGGCTTCCGTTTCTCCTCCCTCCAGACCGTGGGTGGGGCACACATTCCTCTCCACTATGGTTCATGCGGGGACTGGCACGTAGCAGGCACCTCATTTTTTTTTTTTTTTTGCGTTTTGAGACAGGGTCTCATGTTGTAGTTCAGGCTGGCCTTGAGCTCACTACGGTACCCAGGCAAGCCGCCGCGCACTCAGAAATCCTCCTGTCTCTACCCTCCCGAGTGCTGGGATGACAGGCGTGAGCCACCACGCCCGGCATTGTGGTATGCAGTGTTGATTGTTGATGGGCGTGTCTCCACACCCAGCATTCTATGTGGTTACCGGGGATCGAACTCAGGACCTTGCGCTTGCGAGGCAGGCGCCGGAACCACTGAGCTAACCCTCCGGCCCCGGCACCTCATTTTTATGTGGGGAGAAATGGACAGAGACAAACTAAATACTTATTAAGGTCTCTCCTAACACTACTAACACTACAAAAACTAAGTGACTAAGTGACCAAGAGACCACAGATGTGGTTTTACTTTTCATTTGTCTCAAGAAGGGTTCAGAAATAGGATGCACACTACTGAGCAAAATTGCATATTTAGCAGACTCTACTGCCACCTAGTGGAGAGAAGTGTTACCACCACAATGTAAGGTTAATACATCTGCCTGAGAGCTGTCAATATGACTTCCTTATTAATTACCATACTTTTTTTTTTTTTTAGCAGTACTGGGTATCAAACTCAGGACTTTGCACGTGCCAGAGGCGTGGTGCCACTAAACTAAATCCCAGCCCTACTACCACACTCATTAATTCTACACAATGATGTGTGTGTCAATACTTAACATACCTGGCCATTCCAAAATCAGACACTTTCACGACTCCTGCCTCGTTCACTAGACAATTTCTTGCAGCCTGGAAAACATTAGAGCGGCCTATTTGAAAACGCAACACTAATAATAAAAACAATATAATTTCTGCTATCATTTACTGTAACCCAATCAACATTTACACAGGGTGGAAGTGTCTTCATACAAATTGTTTTTATTCCCATGAAAGTGTCTCCACAATATATATGAATCAATGAGTGGAAAGGATAAATGGCATCAGAAAGTTGTGTTTGCAGTGAGGCATTATGGTATCTTCTTTACCAAAATTCCCATCTCAACAAGGACCAAGAGGAAGGTCCGCCTCTTTCATTCCTCCCAGCTCTGTCTCATTAAACTACATGCTTTTCTCACTGAATATCGACATCTCTTGAACTCCTTCATCCAGGCTCTCAGTGGTGACTTCGATAATACAAAGCCCCTAGAGTGATGGTCAGTCGGTCACTGATCACTTGATCCCAGTTGAAAGAACAACTGGAGGAAAACAGGGTCCCGCGCATTGTTTACGAGGTTCGCTATGAAAACACCCGCTCAGCAGCCAACAGTGTCCTCCTCATGGGAGACAGAAGCACAGGGATTCCCCCTGAGGCGAACGCATGGAAACACCAGCCATGGAATTTCTCAGAAGAAAGATATGGTATTTTTACCATTATGATCCATGAGCAGAAACAGGGTTTTCTCCCTGATTGCTGAGAATCTTATTTTATATATGTGGCAATTCCACATATATGGGATGTTTTTCTCTCCTGATGAACACGTCTGTGCATGGGTACATAGGGTACTTCCCAAGTTTAGCTTTTATGAACTGCAGTGAGCACGGGTATCTGGGTAATAAGATGTCTGTAACTCTTTCTGGAATACACCCAGGTGTCACGGTGCACACCTGTAATCCCAGCACTCAAGAGGCTGACGCTGGCGGTTCACCAAGAGTTTGAGCCCAGCCTGAGTGACATAGTGAGAACCTGCTTCAAAGAAGGAGGGAGAGGGAGAGACAGGGAGGAGGAGAAAGACAGAGAGACAGACAGAGAGAGAGAGAGAGAGAGAGAGAGAGAGAGAGAGAGAGAGAGAAGAAGAAGAAGACAGAGGAGAGTATTTACTCTCAAGCCAAACTTCCCAGGCTTAAATCCTGTCTCTACAACTTACTTGACTACTGATATTATTTTATCTTATTTGCACCTCTATTTCCTCATCTATAACATGGTAACAATAATACCTACTTCTAGGGTTGCTCTGGTGATTAAATGAGTTTATATTTATTAACAATGCCTGTTTACAGTGACTGATTTTTTTCAACTTGCTCGTTGCTACTCAAGAAGAAATGTGTCCCTGCTTTACCAGAAAAAAGCGAGATAAATATGGGGGAGAATGCTAGACGCAAATCGTATTTTCTTTTGGATGAAGAATGAAGGCAGATTGACAATGCTGTTGACAGATACGCTGAAAACAACCCATTTGTGAAGAGCAGGTGAAGATGAAAAACAGA